>VUQI01015698.1:3306-17314 GCA_015106735.1 Paratilapia polleni
AAATGCAGACCCTATAAAAAAAAAAAGACCCTTGTTTTAACCTGGGGCAGTGGAGAAGGCGTAGAGGAAGTCTGCTTCCACAGGGATCTTGATACCACTGTTTCCGCTGTCTGTTTCAATGCCGGGATCCAGATCTGTGCCTCTGCAAGCCTATTCAGTGTCCACACAAAAAAACCCAAAAAAAACCAAAAAAAAAAACACATTTGCTTAGCAAAGCTGAGGTTAGGTTAGAGCAGGTGAACAGAAAGAGAAACTACTACATTACCTGGATGAAGAAGAGCTTGGGCTTTCCCACCAGTGAAGTGCAGCGATCGCCTCGAAACAGTGATGTCAGGTACTTAAGTTCTACTGAGCCATCCGTACCAAAGAACACACCCTCATCTCCATGACTCAGCAGAACACAGACGAAAGATGCTGAGCCGCTGTGATCCTCCTTTGACGCTAAAAAACAAAGAAATGCATGAAAAAACGAATTAGAGATGATACATAAGAATGCGTGTGAAAAGAGTCAATGGAAGGAGGCTTAGTTTTAATTTAGGCGTACAAGTGAGATAATCGGTAGGAGTTTTGAATTATACTTACCAGCAGTTAAAACCTGTGTCATCTGATCAACTGACTGGTCATTGTAAATCTTCACTTTATAACCCAACTTTGCAAATACTTTCACCACGTTGGCTGCATCCACATCTGTACCATTTCGCTGGTTCATGCCTAAAAAACACAAAACAGTGAGAAGGATATACTACACAGAAGTTCAACACAGCTGGGCTTTCTCTGCATTGGCTGACTTGACAAAACCTAAAACCCCCGTTGGAGATAATGGGTAAGACGATGGCAGTTATCAGCTTTCTCTGTTAAGCCGGGCTTTCTGCTTCAAAAATGTAAAATAAACATTTTATTTTTAGTTCATTATTTTAACACTGAGTGCGCTCTCGGTGCTGCTGTTTATTTCTAACAGAGCTCTGAAACTTTAAACTGGATACATTTAAACATTAATTGTTACAGTCCCATAGTTTAATAAAGAAGACGTGGAAATCGCTTTCGTTTATCAGCAGATCAAAGTGAAATTCATTTTACTGATTGAATGAATAGCTATTCTTGGTGTGTTTTCTGTGTTCTAGTAGCTGTAATTCCAGCAGTGTAAAAGAGAAAATCAAGTATAGCTTTTTTTCCAGTTGTTCCCTTATTCACAAGGGGTGACCAAAACAGATGAATCTGCACATTTGATCTGGCAGATTATTACAACAAATGCCCATCCTGCCACAACCCTCCAGGGATTTGTGTCTCCTCTGAATACATGCACAGTTCAGCGACGATGCAATGCACAGTATGCACTGCTGTAACTTTACAGCTGGGCTTCATTTGTGATGTTAACAAGTTGCATATATAAAACAAGAACCTATATTATACTTGCTGTAAAAAAGGAATCAGTGAAAACGTGGCACTTCCAGCCGATTTTAAACCGCAACTCTGAACATAACCCGGTTATGTGTTCAGCATGAGTTACCATGGTGATTTAGCCAAAAAGGGAGCCACTTTCATGACACAGAAAACTCTTGACTTTAAGCTCGACATAGCTTGCTAACCCATTAATCTTGTTTCGTAGTACACCCCTCTGGTTACTTCAACATGATAAAAACATCTACAAAACAAACCAACTTTTCTTCTTTCCTTCTGAGTATATATTAATATCAGCAAACAATATAGGAAGAGCAAATTTTGATTTAGTTTTTCACACAGCAGCAAGGCAGGAGAAACCTGAGTAGATGTAGCACAGGTAGCACGTGAGCTGGAAGGTATAATGAATCAGCTAAATAACAGCAGACCCTAGAGATGCTGTGGTAAATTTCTTTATATTCGATTCTGTTGGTACAAGAGGCATTTTATTTACCACTCAGAGCGACAGTGGCAGGTCAGCATTAGCAGCATGTGATACTTTGTGTGCTAGATTCAAATGAAGTAATAATCAGCTTGCATGAATCTACCCTGTGCCGCTGGCGTTTCGAAGCGCACCTAATTTTAGTAATACATTATCTCCACCCATCTTCAACCTGAGCAGGGATCTAATCAGCCAGAAAATAATGAAAACACCAACACAGGTGTAAAGAAATGAATAACGGCTGGTTTACGGTCACGCTGTCATGGCTTATTTGTCATGGGGCATGTGAACAGAAAAAGAGCCATTGTTAGTGTTCAGGTAGCACCTGTTCTTTACAACTCACCAGTTAAAGACTAAACCAACTAGGTAATGCAGGATCAGTCGTTGCTGGTGTTTACGCGACTCAAATTATGTATTTGCTCTTAGAACACTGAGGTACACGTTGAATAAGCAGTCATGTGTGCTCTTTTAGTCCTGCTAGACAGGTTTTCAAAACGCAAGTCTGACAGAATATTAAAGACCATCACAGTGAATCTGATAAAGAGAAGCATAGCTACGCTGCTTCTCTGCATTTTTGGGGCACTTATTGATTTTTAGGGAGTAAAAAAAATTCAGATATTGGTCAATATTCCACACAAATACACTGTATGTTAAGAGTTATGTTAACAAGGAAAAATGATGAGACAACGAGCTGCCACTTGACTGCTCTACCAGACAAACTATGTGGGAACTTTCATAAATATGTTCCATAAGAAGAAGAAAAAAAAAAGCATATTGGCACATACTGGAATACATATACTAACCCCAATATCAGTATATCTGTCGTAGGCCAATATCAGCTATATTTGATCGAGCTCTACTGACGCTTCACAAAATGATTATGAACCCCAAAATGGCTTTCCTTCTGCATTCTGACACCCCAAAGCAACACTACCAGAATATTCAACTTCCTTGCCTATTAAATCTAAAGCTCGGATATTCTCAAACATAACACTCAGCAGCGACCATTAAAATTTGTACAGATGAAAAACAATCAATACGTACAATTTAAAAATTACGAAACGTTCATGACCTTGTAACTTCAGACTCTTTAAAACAGAGATGAGAAGAAGAGACTGGAGAACAGATATCAGATGACGTGTGGTACAAAGTCGTTCAGAGAATACATTCATCCTCCATCTGCCTTAAACATATAATAATCCAATTTAAGATTGCACACAGGCCTCACTGGTCTAAAGTCAGACTAGGTGCAATCTACAATGATCTTAACCCTACATGTGATTGTTGTAAACAGTCTTTGGGCACTCTGTGTCATATGTTTTGGTCATGTCCAAATTTGTCAGATTTCTGGTGTCTACTTTTTCAAAACGTTTTTGGAAAAAGTGTTGCACCATCTGTTATTACAGAAATATTTGGAGTAACCCCTCCAAATGTGAATGTGAACAGGGCCTAAGCTGACATCATTTCCTTTTGTTCACTTCTGGCAAGAAGGCTCATCCTACACAAATGGAAGGACTCCTCACCTCCAACATATGGACAGTGTTTTAAGGATGTCATGTGCTTTTTACAACTGGAAAAGATCTGCTGCTTTACTAAAGGAAACTGTTCTTTGACACCTGGCAGCAATTTCTTTCTTTTGTGTCAGATATGGAAGCAAAAGATCTGTGACGACTTAAAGAGGAACTAATCAAACAGTGCCCTTGTGGTGTGTGTCATCTTATAGATCACATTGGTGTGGCACATGTCTGATTACACAATGAGTCATGTGTCTGAACTTCCTAAAGAACAACTGAAAGTAAAATATGCTGGCAGCTACTGAAATGTATCATTATGGAACACAGGGAGTGCCACAGATCTAAGCAGAACATCTGATAAACCGGCATGGGATGCAGTTAATTGGAATCTACAGCGTTGAGTTTAAACTTTCCACACCTACAATCTCTCGAAGGTGCAGAAGTGAGATGACTCACCTGGCTTCTCTCCTACACAGAGAAGGGAATAGAAGCCATATTTTACTGCTATCAAGTGATTTGGCAAGTGATGTGCCACGGTGCCATGGGAGAGATTAGCATCACAAATAGTCCCTAACATAAACACTTGTCAACAGACAAATGAAAGGCGAGCCTTTAGCCTTAAAACACACAGCAGCACAGCTTGACCAAACCTGTCATCAATAAGGTGGCATCACCTCACATTTACAGGCTGTTTAAGGAATACCAAAGAAAGTCCACCCCTCCAGCTTTCTTACATGCCTTTGTGTCAAATGAATCGACTAAAACGCAGTTATGTATGGCCACTAGAAACACTAGTACAGGAATGACAAAGGCACACCTGACTGCTAATGAAAGTTTTAACAAAAGAACATTTGAGACAACTGATCCATCAAGCTGAAGTTAACCTGTTCCGTCAGTCTGGATTAACTTTCATATGTAAACCGCTAACTTGGTGCACCACCCATACGAACAAAGTCAGTATCTGTTTTTATTTTACTCAGCATGAAGAAAACAATTCATATAGCAGAATGGAAAAAAAAAAAAAAGAACTATTTTCCTTCTTCCTGATTTTAACAGTGACTGGTAAAATATCAGATCTTAGTTGGGCAAAGAGAGACAACTTATAGCACTCCTCATCACTATTCACTTTATTTTCGTAAATGAACACACTTTTGGTTTAATCCCTGTATCATTGGCTCACTTTACTTTAAGAAAACCAATGATCAGCTTTTTGGTATTAAAAAAACAAAAAAAAAACCCCTATGCTTAACAACAATGTGCTCGAAGCACATAACTGAGTTACAAATCTCCTCTAACAGACCTATGCATTTTTGTCCAGATCCATAAAATATCTTGCACTGAACTGGTTTTCACATAAACTGCTAAAGTCCTGAACTCCAGCAGTACAAATCGAGCACATTCATCCCAACACTTTAACACTTTTCAATGATATTCATGCCAAATGTAGATAATGACATGATTTTATGTAGTCCAGCAGATTCAAGTCCAAGTATGAATGTATGAAATGTAAGAAATGCATGCATACAGCAGAATACCGATGAGCTCCTTTACATGTGTTATACCAAAATTAAAGTTTTGATTTCTTCAGCCAAATCATCTATATTGTGCAGTGCATTCATGTGTTGGACAAATCATCACTTACTTCACCTCAGGAGTAATGGATAATCAGCTCGTGTAATACTCATTTAATGTTACACACATTAAATGTTACAGGCTTGCTGTAGAGAGCATGTATAGCTCTATATATATATAGCTTTGTGCGTGAAAGTGAACCAGGAAGATTATTTTTAGATGTTATTTAGAGTAGTTCCGTTCCAGAAAATAAACTGACCGCAGGTCAAATCAAATGGCCCAAATGATCACCTGTTCTCCTGTCAAAGTTCTTGTTGTTGATGATGATACACTGGCCGATGCTGGGGAAATTGAGGCTGTATCTGAAGCTGCCTTGCGACGGGGGCTTGGCATCCACGTCCATGGGGACAGAGGCAGACAAAGACCCCGCTGCCCTGACGAACAACAAACCGAAATTTAGTTTCTAAATTTAATGTATGATTAAAATCATGCAGCAAGTAATGCACGAGAGAGAAATCCTGATGTAAGTAAACGAGGAAGCCTTCAAAGAGTGAGCTATAGCACAGGCCCGCTATACCATATGACCATATAACTTAATGTTAAACTAGTTTGCAGAGTTAAATACAGCAGGGCTTTATTATACTAGTAAAAAGGGGGCAGTAGTCTTTGAGGTTAAAAAAAAACACGATTTCCTTATTACTATGAAGCTTGAACAGGATATGAAAACAATAGACCGCGACAGATAAAGGTCGCTAACTAGCTAAATTAACAGCTACTCACTGTTGTCCATCGCCTGCCTTTGCGTCTGGAGAATCCACTCCCTGTCCAGGTCCGTTCTTCGACATATTTCAGAGTCACGTAACCAAACAGCGACAATATACTCCCTGTGTGATAAACAGCGAGCCCAGCAGATGCCCCGGCGTGTTCTGTCAGCGGACGTTAAGTTAACTGCTGCAGTTGGTTACTAAAGGGCTCTTCAGGCTAGTAAACGAAAGATGCTGATGCGCTTGTTTTATGTTCGGGAGCGTGCCGACTGGATACGGAGTCACAAAGCACAAACCCAAACACCCAGGAAAAACCATACGGGAAACACCTTCTCCAGACCCAAACACTGAAAAATGTCTTTTTATATTGTATTTATTCACTGAACTTAAGTAACAACTGATTACCCCATCACCCTTACACACACCTTCTCCACAATAACATGAATACAATTCGGGTTATGAAATTTCCTATTTATCTTTTCACAACTCCGATATATTACACTCACCGGCCACTTTGTTAGGTACACCTGTCAACAGCTTGTTCACGCAAATATCTAATCAGCCATTCACATGGGAGCAACTCAACCCATTTAGGCATGTAGACATGACAAGACGACCCGCTGAAGTTCAAACCGAGCATCAGAATGGGGAAGAAAGATTAATTGACTCTGAACGTGTCATGGTTGTTGGTACCAGACAGGCTGGTCTGAGTATTTCAGAAACTGCTGATCTACTGGGATTGTCCCACACAACCATCTCTAGGGTTTAAAGAGAATGGTCTAAAGAGAAAATCTCCAGTGAGCAGCAGTTCTCTGGGAGAAAATGTCTTGCTTATGCCAGAGGTCAGAGAATAGCTACACTGCTTCAAGCTAATAGGAAGGCATCAGTAACTCAAATAACCACTTGTTACAACCAAGGTATGCAGAAGAGCATCTCTGAATGCATAGAGCAGCAGAAGACCGCACCGGTTGCCACTTCTGTCAACTAAGAACAGGAAAAAGGCTACAATTCACAGGGGCTCACCAGAATTGGACAACATAAGGTTGGAAAAATGTTGCCTGGTCTGATGAGTCTTGATTTCTGCTTCAACATTGGGATGTCAGGGTAAGAATTTGCCAAAAACAACATGAAAGCATGGATCTTTTTATCAAAGGTTCAGGCTGATGGTGGTGGTGTAATCATGTGGGGGCATATTTCAAAAGCCACACCCTACCTGAGTATTGTTCCTGACCAGTGTATCCATATTCTGATGGCTGGTTCCAGCAGGATAACGCACCATGTGACAAAACCCATCTCAAAAATAATCTCAGACTGGTTTCTTGAACATTGAGTTCACTGTACTCAAATGGCCTCCACAGTTACCAGATCTTAATCCAATAGAGCACCCTTTGCAATGTGGTGGAACTCGAGATTTGCATCATGGACATGGAGCCAACAAATCTGCAGCAACTGGGTGATACTATCATGTCAGCATGGATCAAAATCTCTGAGGAATGTCTCCAGCACCTTGTTGAATCTATGCTACAAAGAGTTAAGGTAGATCTGAAGGCAAAAGGGAGTCCAACCCAGTACTTGCAAGGTCTACCTAATGAAGTGTCCAGTGAATGTAGATTTGAAAGTGTTTTCTCAGAAATTAATTCAACTTTCTCCGATCCTGGAGTCTATAATTTGTATGTAAATGACTCCAGCTGAACTGACACAGCTGTCATGAGCAGTGGGTTCCCAAAATTGTGACTGTTTTAAGGGCTGACACTCAAGCTTTAAAGGTTTGCCAGAATATCAAACAAGTCAAAGATATGTTTCCATGATAGTCAGAGGCCGAACTTATTTACACAAGTACTGCTATTAGTTAACTATTATATTACTAAACAACATTAGAAAAATACTGCTGACCCATTCATTTTTAACATCTTGTTTTCAAGGGGGTCCAGTAAGGGGCTGTACTTAGGTACAGCCTGCTATTACAGCAGTTCAAACAGGTTGAAATAAAAAGTAAAACTGCTGCTTCAAAAATTACACAAACTAGTAAAATGGCTTTTGTGACACTTTGTTGGAAAAAATAACACCACAGAGCAGCAGTTCATCTCATTTCACTTTAATCCAGCCAAACTTCTAACACAGTCCTGCTAAAAACTGCATCAAAGGACAGAAAAGATGAAAAGTTTGCTCAGAACTGTAAGTCATTACATATGTTTGAAATTACTGAACATGGTTTAGGAAAAATTTCCAAAACAAACTCACACAATCACAAACACTCAGTAGCCAACGTCAAAAGTTGACCATTTATTAGACAAATCCAGTCTTAAATCTGTTTTTTCCTGTTAAAGTTTACAAACATCTTCAGTCTCTTTTTAAGAAGTGGACAGTTGTGGACAGGGGCAGTCACTAAAAAGGGAGGGAAAAAAAAACACAGCTGCGAAAAAAAAAAAGGGATGAAACAGACAGAAACCGACAGAAAAAAGGTTGAAACATAAAGATGTAATGACAGAGCCAGAGAATTCCAATAAACAAACAAACAAAAAATAAAGTTATAAGAAATAAAACCAACAGAGGAGACATAAATATCTGTAAACCTATTCTATAAATGAAGAAATACAGTGTATTTAAATGGCTTATAGAGCCATGGCTGAAGGTGGTAGGGAACAAACAAAAATAAATATAATCTAAAACAGAACGCCATCTTGGTTAGTAAAGAGTGACTCATCAAAACATGGTACACTCCGTTCAGAAAATGAAACTGTATTCACACACTGAGTAAACAACAATGACGAATGACAAAACAAGAAAAAGTGAAACAAAAACAAAACTTAAAAGTGCATCGCCGCCTTTATATTCTCCATCAATGCAACTACTTATGATCAAAGTTACTTCACTGTTCGGTATATTTACACAGAAAGATTTCTAACACTAGGTTGTGTTGTCTCCGTTTTCAGAGGTCATTGTAAGTACACTTGAATATAAAATTAAAATGTGACTTTCCGTCACCCGTACAGTCCTTCCACTCGAGACAAATAACAGCAGACAAATACCGCGACAAAAATCTGTTTGTGCAGCTTTAGTGTTCTTGCTTCACATCACCCTCACATTTCAATATGTGCCACTTGTACGAGCAGAGGCACTCTTATTGCTGTCTATTTAAACAAAACAAAAAAATCTACACTCACAGCACACAGTGACTAAAATATTTGTAATCAAGATTAAAGCTATGATCAATAAGTCTGAAGGTAACCACAAAGGCAACACCACTCGCCTTCCTTTCACTTCACAAATCATCAAGTTAGCAGTTAACTGCACACAGCTCAGTGACAACTCGGAGCACTGCTGTCCTGATTTAAATGTAATCACACATCTTCACATGGCTAGCCTCAACATCTACTTTGAAAGCAGGAGTGAAAGTCTTAATGCCAAGTTACAAAAATACATCTGAAATTTATGAACTTTGAGAAGCAGGGCCGTTTTCCAACACATATGTCACAAACACAAACATCATAGCTATTGTTTCTATTCTTGAGTAAAGGCAAAAAATGTGTTTTATGAGGTTTAAAGTAACTGACCTTTGACCTCCATTTTCAAACTAGTTCATCCTTGAGTTCAAGTGAACATTTGTGCCAAATTTTAAGAAATTCCCACATGGTGTTTCTGAAATACTGCATTCGTGAGAATGGGACCCAATGAGACAGGGACAGCCCAAAAACATGAAGCCTCCGCCCTGACAGGAGTATAAAAGGAAAGATGTATGAATCTATTTAAAAGCCATATTTAGGGATTCTTAATATGATGAACCCAGCCAATATGAGGAATAGTATAATCATAATAAACACTTCTACATCTTTTCATCAATGCTATGTATTTACAGGGGGTAGGAGGAGTATTGCATGGGGGGAAAAATGTCACAAGCAGATTTTGAAATTAACAAGTTAAACAAAAAAGGCTAGGATGTAAGTACAGCATACCTCCAGAGTTGGTTTCAATTGAGGAATTAAAGTAGCACCACAAATTGCCATAAATTAAAAGGCAAACTCTGCATTAGAGCCCGACCGATTTATCGGCTGCTATTAGCTTTTGCTGATCGATCGATATCGGCATTTATAACGGGCAATAAATAAAAATTTAAAAAGTAAAGTAGAGAAGAAGAGACAGGAGAAACACCCTTCAACTATGTTATGAGTGTTGATGTTGCATAGTTTGTCCACCAGAGGGCACTCTGCAACTTCCTTGTTAGCAACTCACAAAACACAACCAGCTGATCCGAGCAGAGTGCAAACAAGTAAATAAAAATGTTTGTGTTTATGTTTTTATATATATATATATATATATATATATATAATATATATATATATAATATATAATATATATAATATATAATATATATATATATATACATACACACACACACACACCTTGGAATATTGGATTTTTAAGTCACCAAATATATCGGTACTGGTCTTATAAAGCCTTTGTCGGCCGGGCTCTACTCTGTATCGAGTGTGTGTTAATTTATCTCCAAACTGCCTGTGGTCTCAATATGGTAACATGAATATTAGTCTGGGAATTATAAAAACCTGGGTGTAATTTAACTTACAGTGGTGCTGTGTTGAGGAGGCCGCATTAAAGTATTTGGAAAACAATCAGGAATGTATTAGAAAAAGATACATTAATCATGTTAGGTAGCAGCTAAGGTGCCATGTGGATGAAAACCCCCTCCAACAACAACGCATCCAAAGAAAATGCAGAACGACATTTTCAGAATAACCTGTTGCAAACTGCAACTTGAAGGCTGGATCAGAAAACCCTGGACTGGGAAGAAGCAGCGGACCAAAACCAAGACAAACATCAGAGTGTGAGAGGCAGTGAGAGGAACACCTACTGGGTGCAGTGTACGCACAATGCTACATGAGCATCATATCTACTTTGAAAGTGAAGTCCAGTTGACACTGATCCTGGTGAACTGAGGCGCTGAAGATGACAAACATCGAGGCTAGGCTGATGTCAAACTGGATTTCCTAATTTATTTGATATGAGAGAGGGTCCCTGTTACCACCTTGACATTTGCACACCACAGTGGGAAACAGATTCAGCTGTGATCAGAAGATGTCAGGGCACATGTCCCAGTTCCCTTGTTCCTTGGTCTCCCAGTAACCCCCCCTGTAGACGTGCAACGCTTCTCCAGATACAGGATCATCTGTCTTCTCAAACCACAGTGCTTGGTAGGTGTCTGGATGGGCATCTGGAGAAAAAGAAAAGACAAATCTTTTATCTGGAAGAATCTTTAGAGGGATCTGAAGTGACGGTTAAAAAACAAAACAAAAAAAAAAAAAAAAAAACACTGAACCATGATTACATATCATGCTTAAATTAAGACGAAACTCAGCAAGTTGCCCATGAATGTTACCATTACCTTGATCTTCAGATGCACCTTATTCAAACAAAATGCAGGGGGCTCTTTCTATATAAGCACTTAATGATAAACACCCATTTGCTCCTCTATTGTATACCAAATGGAGAAAACCAGGTTCACAAATAATGCACCAACTGGCCAGAGCCAAAGCATGCTGATCATGCTCTAAAACATATGAGCTTTATAGTGCAAACTCTACAACTGTCTGTGGCTACTCTAAGATAAGAGGATCTAGGACACGGGACAGCAGGCTAAACAGATGTTACTTGCTTTTGCCTGGAGCTCCACAAGGACCTTCCTTGCCTTCCACTAAGAGAGCAAGTTGTAAAGAGGAAAATGATGGAAGTTGAACAGTTTTCTCGACTCTGGTCATTTGGATTCTACTGCATTACTAGAAAATCTGATATATTTGTGCTGTACATTAAGTCATGATCAGAATACTTGCTTAGATACGGGAAGAGTGATAGTCCATAAGGGGCTAAAAAAAAAAAAACACGAAAGAAGGTTGACTCTTTGGAAGTCACGACATAACAGAATGGCTGTGATCTGAAAATGACAGTGAGTGAAAAAGAAAGGGACTACTTGCATGCAACGGGTGTATGAGGAGGGGAGTCCTCTGTGTCAGCTGAGCAAAACCCAGCACAAACAGAAAGAGGTAAATCCACAACTCAGACACATTCAAAATCCACACAAAAAAATGATTTATTCACATTTTAAAAGTGCCATGTGTAGCATCTAAGGCATAATAACAATAAAAAACAATAGGGGAAAATCTCTTGATGTCAGCCTGCCACTTGTAGCTTTCATCCACCATGACCAAGAGCTAAAAATCACTGGTGTGTCCAAAATTGGCAAACAAGCCTATCAACCAACCCGTGGATATACAATACATTTCTTACTAGCTGCTCTGTAAAAATGCTACACAAAGCACCTTTAAAAATACACTTCATGTAAAACTGTGAAATGATACTTGCTTTCATCAGAAATCTCACTTGAAGCAGGGTCAGTCTCTTTTGCATCAGCTAAATGGAACAGAAATGTACGAGGGGACATTAAAATGTAAATAAGCTGTTATTAAGACAATGTAGAGGATGTTAAGCACCTTCATACTGAACGCACAAACATGTTGTGTGTGCACTTTTGATTCTACAGTCTAAAGTGCAGTTCAAAGGTGAGAAAAGACCAAGAAGAGTACTTGCTTTTCAAAGGTGAGTCAATGATTGTATCCTCGGTGACAGCTTAGGGTTAAGATGGGGAAAAACAGACAAGAAATACCAAGACAGACAAAATGGACAAAAGATGAATGGACAGAGATACATTGGACAGAAACACAAGACAAAGACATAAAAAAAGAAAAACATACAAAATAAAATATCTCTCTCTGTGTTCCCACCTTCCTCGGGTGAGCTTGCTGCTTTAACAGCTTCCCTCTCCCTTTCTCGACGGGCGCTGCGTTGTTTTTCTTCTAGACGCTGTTTCTCGGCGTTAGCCTCATCCCAGCGGCCTTCCTCCATTAACCGCTGGTCAGGTCGTCGCCGACTGTCTGTTGGTGCAACTCCCTCTTCGGGTTCATTAAGTGTCAAAGCCAAAGAGGAGAAGTAGTACATGTTCTCTGCTCCCTCCCTGTAAATTCATCAACATAAAACCATTAAAGAGAAAGAGCAATAGTATTTACAATGCATCCGTTCTGCTCTACCTCTACAGCTCCATTTGTTTAAGAACATTTTCAACTTTCTGAATATTACCAGTCTTTAAAAATAAAAACACTTACGGTAGTGGGTTCTTTCTCCAGATTTCTTTGGCTTTGAGGGTCTGATAGACAGTCCTCTGTTTGCCTTCAGTGCCGTTCTCGCCTTTACTGCTCTGCATAATTCTGGAAAACTCCATCTTTTCATCCCACGTTCCTGACAGGACATAATGGGCCTTTCCATCCTTATCCGTTACTACTCCTGTTACCTGAGAGAGAAAAAAAACAAGCTTGCAGTTAAACAGGCAGTTGGCAAGTTTTTGCTTTTACTTATCATTATAAAACACATTTTGATTGTACAGTGTAGATGCTATAAAAAAAACAACAAAAAAAAAACACCACCACCACTGGCATTAGATGTTCCCTTAAAGCTCCGCTTTCACTATGTAATCTATCTGGCACTGGGTAAGAAATCTCCTGGGAAAATGATGGCTCTAATACACAAGCAAAAGAGGATGAGGATGGCTCGACAGAATAAGCTAATGTATCTTTACAGTTGTTACTGTTGTTCAGCATTACATTTGGCAAGAGTCACCTCCTTAGTGGATGTAATTACATCATTGTGAAAAGAACATACTGCCTGAGGAAACACAGCTCACATTATTTTATTTCTAAAAAAAGGAGCCCACCTTTCTTGGTACATCTCTGGAGAAGTAACTGTAGGGAGCAAACTTGAGGTGGCAGCGATCTCCTGTCTTGTGGTTCACCACATCTATCTCTCCTGACTGGGACAGGACAAAATAAAAAAGGAACACGTTCTGCTGTTTAATATCTGAAGGGTTTATACACCTTAATGGACAGACAGTATCCAGTACAAAACCAAAACATTATATGAAGACATCTGTGTAATTACTTTTTAACAATAATGTATCAGCTTTAACACTTTAAGATTACCTGATCAATCCACAATTTCCCAACAATAATGTTGTGGACTGTTGTGGTCACTTTCTTCCAAGAATAGTGATGGTTGCTCTTATCAAATATACACTGAATAGAACCTGGAGGCAGAGAAGGGAATAATGTTGCATTTGATGAAAACAAATTCATAGAATATGTAGGATATAAGTGAGAAATGAAATACTAAATTAATGAATTACAGTATTTTAAGACTGACAGTGTGCACTGGGTAAAAAA
>VUQI01015698.1:17334-36893 GCA_015106735.1 Paratilapia polleni
TGCACTGGGTAAAAAAAAAAAAAAAACCCAAAAAAACAAGTAACAGTCACCTCAGGATTAGCAGGTGTATTTCTCTTGTGTGCTGTATCTGTGCCTGCAGTTATACAAACACACACTCACCCAAAGGCATGATAGAGAGATATTTTCCCCTAAACTTGCTGGCCAGTGTTATCTCCTGTCTGAGGGTCCAGCCCTTTTCAGAGAAGGCATGGTGAGCTGCAGCAGGTGGGTGGTGACTGACCTGAGAAGAGGTGAGAGTAATGAAAATAGAGGAGAGGTAACACATATAAAATATGTTTCTTGTAATTATTTGATGGCTTTAAGTGCATTAAGAAAATAAACATGACTGCAAGAAAATGTTGCCTGAGTAAATAAAGCATGTTTGTAATGGAAACAGGTAAAACCTGAATCTGATCCAGCACAAGATTCAAAACAACTGTAGTCTGTGAAAATGTAACAAAACCTTTTAATTTTTTACAACTTATTTTAAAAACATACCTGCTCACAAAGAGAGCGATAACCGCACTCTTTGAGCCGATCAAGCTCAAAAGTTTCTCCCAGCAGAGGATTGAAGGGCTTTCCTGTGCGGTGGACAGTGGTGGAGTAGGAAGACACTGTGAAAGCCGCCACATAACACATCTGCTCTAGGGAGCTGTGACACTTGGCAGCCTTATCAAGGAGTTCGTAGTATTCCAGGTCCTCGGACAGACGTTGCAGCATTGACAAGGGCTCATTAAAATTCACCTAAAAATTCACAGAGAGAAGTCTGATCACTTCTTATTATTTTCCCAAGGAAAAGTCATGTAGATGCCAACGAGTGTACAGCTTTCTTACAGGCATTGGTATCTTTGAGAGCTCCTTTCCAATACAATTCTTCATGATGCTCCACAGATTGAGGTAATAGTTTGGTTTGTCCGGGATACGAGTTCGTCTTTGCCTAACTGGCTCCAGCTCAAGCGGCTGTGGAGACTCCGGGTTAGATGCCAAAGACAGTTCATCAAACTGATGGAAGAAAAAAACATCCTTAGGAGTTAGGTGGCTTTGGTATGGCAATACAATCAATACAAAAATCAGATCTCACTTGCAAAATATCAAAGTTAACACACATTTACAGACTGGTCATCAATTCCAGTCTCACTGCTGATCCCGCTAACGTTGCTGCCAGATCTCCTGTGGAACAGAGAAATGAGAAAGCATCACATGTAAAACAAAATACATGAGGAGAAAATAAGAAAAAAAAACAAAAAAAAAACAAGTCTGACAATAAAAAAATATAATACCAGTTAGTACCTGTGATACTTGGGGTCAGCAGGGACAGTAATAAACTCTGCTGGTTCTTCCATAGCATCAAAGAACTCATTGTCATCATCCTCATCACTGGCATCACCTTTTCCTGAAACACCACCTAAAATGAAGAGTGTGGAAGACTGAATGACTTAAATATTCAACAAGCCTCAATAGATTGGTATTGGAAGGTGGCGTGGCAGAATAAAGTTAGGGATCCGAGGACAGAAGTTCAGCTCTGAAGTTCTGAAGCCCTTACCTTTGTTACCTAAGCCAGGATTACTGAATGAAGGAGGGAGAACTGTTGCTCCTCTGAAAGCTCTTTCCAGGTGGTTGTGCTGTTTGGCTAGCTGCTCCAGAGTCTCCTCCAGACGTATCCTTTGTTCTCTTTCAGTCTGTAAGGCCTTCTGCCAGCGCTTACTGTGGCTCTGGGCCATGGAAAGGAAGTCTCTACATGCCTAGAGGGATCAAGCAAAAAGATGGGCAACATGTCAGTAACACACTCAAGAGCAGAGCTGTGCACTCCTTGTTCATTAACACTTGGATGTCTTACATTGATCATGGCATTAGAGGTGATTCGGAATAGTGTGGCCCTCTCTGTGACTTGTTTAATCTTTTCTCCCATGTCCACTCCGACACGAAGGCCCTCCAGCTCTGATAAAGACCTGAGATTATGGAATAAAGACATAAATGGATGAAAAAATTTTTTAAAAAACAACAACAAGATACATCAATGGATAATACTGTTTTGGTAAGCGCTACCTTTGAAGGGCAGACCCATGCTTGACAATGAGATCGTTGCAGGTGGCAAGATCCTCCACCTTGCTGTTGAGTGTGCGTAATGTAGACTGGATTTCTGTGTTACGACAGTCTCCACCCTGTCCTGAGTTGGGCGTGACTGCAGGGAAATCATCACCTGAGTCATCTGAGGGAGACAACAAGGACGGTAATTATACAACACAAACACAGCAATGTTGTAAGAAAGGCTTAATACACAAGTTTGTTCCTGGGTGCTTTATATACTTCAAGAAATTTTCTATGGAGTTCTTGTGCATTCTTCAAGAACTGAGTCCTTCTCACCAGATTCTGCCTGCATTCGGACAGCCTTTGCTTTTGCAAGTTCCAAAGCAGTGATCCATCGCTGGCGCTCTACTTCTGAACTGGCCTTCAGGTGATAGGTCTGTGCCCCTCCGTTGGAAATGACAAAATTGCACGAGTCCTCCACAGCAATGTTGGCCGTGGCCAAGTTGATGGTGCCTCGGCATGTGTGACCCATCTCGGCCTGAGTCCTGAAGACAGAGACAACAACGGCAGTCAAATTCTCAGTTTCCAAATCACTTAATTAAATCATAATGTATGTGTACTCTTCAGGCATCTTTATGGTGTTGGTGTTATTGTAAGATACAAGATATATTTATTACAAGGTCTCCTTAATGTATGGAACCACTTTAAGCTACACTCTTCAGTGTTCTTCATATAACTTACCTATAGTAAGACAGCAGTCCATTGCTAAGAACAAACCAGCGTCTCTGATAGCCTTTTATGTAGTTCGTCCATTTGAAGAGCCAACCCTTGTATGTGTCTCCAGGGGTTGGAGTGGGGGACTTCGGCTCTGACATGACAACAGCCTGTGGTTTCACTGAGTGATGTTAGAGACTGTGAAGAGAAAAGCATTTACAGGACATCTCATTATAGGGTGCATTACTGTACAGTTTGTGTAATGCACATTTGATACGTGGTGAGCATGCACATGCTGGCCTTAAAGGTATCCCACTTGCAAAGTAAACGAATACACATTTTAACTACATCCTAAAATTTATATCATCCTATAACCGTTTAGCTTTATGTTATACTGAGAAATCAAAATAATCATACATCGCCACAATTGTCAAATGTTGTTCGCTATAACAACTACGACCACCATAAAATTCCCTGAATATGAATTAACACTCCCAGCTCTGGTTCTGTGAAAGTTTTCGGCTTGTCGTGGCATCTTCAAACGAAAACAAAACAAGCTGAGGGACCCTGAAACGACTCCAATAATCTGTTCCGTTACCGTTTACTGCGTTTAAAGGCAACTCTCAAACATTTAGAAAACACAGCTCACCGCCGATAACAGTCAGCTCAACAGTCCTGTTGTTCTACTAGGATTACATGTAAGTGTCAAGTTAACAGCCTGGACGCTGACAGTTACCTTACACCGAGGAACAACATGCCAGTTCCACATCAAAGCTACTTAACACTGTGTCCGCTGTCACTAAGCTTGCCGTTAGCGAAATAACAGGAAGCTTTAGAAGAAGCTGACACGTCGCAGACGATGCTAACCGTCGTTTCAAACTGTGAAACCCTCTCAGTCTTTATTCATCCGATGCATAGCTTCGTGTAATTTAGCTGCAACACTTACCTGTGGGTGACCATGTCGTGTTAAACGATGCGACGTTAGCGCGCTACTTTTAGCTCTGCTAACTACTTTGCTACAGGTTGTGCAACGAAATAGTGTTCGACCAGAATCTAAAGCGTCAACATTAGTTCCGCCAAAGTCCATCTGCACGCAATAATCGCCTCTCGGGAACCGTCTTGGTAACGCTTCCAGGCACTTATTTTGGCGGTTATTTGGAAACAATAGCTACATTAACTTTCATTTTAAAGGTACATCAAAACTATGTGCAAAGGATCATCAGTCAAATCTGATTAAAAAGAAGAAAACACATAAACAGTTTGCTGACTTTGATGATGATGAGATGAGAAATACTTTATTCCATATCTGGGAAATTATTTCGTCACAGCAGTTGAAATTATTAATTATTTTTAATTATTATTAGTACTACCATTACTACTACTACTACTACTACTACTACTACTAATAATAATAATAGTAATAATAATAATAACCACAGCCTCAAAATTGTCCAATTTGCAGCCAATCACAGAGCCAGCCTTCCTAATCTGTTTATTCAGTCTGCTGGTTTCAGCCCCCCCAGCAGACCACTTTTTTTTTCACTTTGTTGTAGATTACGGTTTGAAAAGGTTTTTTTTCACCTGTAACTTAAACGTGTTCCATCATGGGTGTTTTTGCAGAATTTTCCCATAGATTTAAATTCAGGATTATTTGTCTCTCTTATAATGTCTGTGGTTATGCAGAATACCAGTAAAACCAAAGAGAAAAAAAAGTAGCATCTTACAGCCGTGTAAAGAAAACAACATTAATGTCTATAGTCATTCTCATACTAATTCAAAGAAGGTATTTGATTATCTTAAAAGGTGCTAGAGTCACCTACACATAAAATGCTTGCTTTATATCTGAATCACCTGGATATGCCCTGGAAGAAATCACCCAGAAAATCACCCTAAAAAAAATCCATTCTACCTGTACTGGTATGGTTTACAATGTGAATAAATACTGGTGGCATTATACATGTATAAAATGTTCACTTATCTGCATTGACTTTGAAAAGTCAAAACTACATTGCTGTTTGTAAACCATGACTTTCAGCCTAGTTTATGTGAGAATTTACAGATTATGTATTAATGTATAACTAAGAGTTGAAATAAACAGCAATCACATAACCTCTTTATTAGGTAGACCTTGCTAGTAATGGATTGGACCCCCCTTTTGCCTTCAGAACTGTCTTAATTCTTCATGGCTCAGTTTCAACAAGGTGCTGGAAACATTCCTCAGAGATTTTGGTCCATATTGACATGACAGCATCACACAGTTGCTGCAGAGAAACCAGTTTGAGATGATTTGAGCTTTGTGACATGGTGAGTTATCCTGCTGGAAGCAGCCATCAGAAGATGGGTACACTGTGGTCGTAAAGGGATGAACATGGTCAGCAACAATCCTCAGGTAGGCTGTGGTGTTTAAACGATCTCAGTTGGTACTAAGGGACCCAAAGTGTGACAAGACTATTTCCCCCACACCATTACACCACCAGCAGCCTGAACTGTTGACACAAGGCAGTATAGATCCATGCTTTCATGTTGTTTACACCAAAGTCTGACCCTACTATCTGAATGTCGCAGCAGAAATCAAGACTCATCAGACCAGGTAACGTTTTTCCAGTGTTATACTGCCCAAGTTTGGTGAGCCTCAGTGAATTGTAGCCTCAGTTCTTCTGCATACCTTGGTTGTAATGAGTGGTTATTTGAGTTACTGTTACCTTCCCATCAGCTCCAAGCAGTCTGGCCATTCTCCTCTGACCTCTGGCATCAACAAGGCATTTTTACCTACAGAACTGCTGCTCACTGGATATTTTCTCTTTTTCAGACCATTCTCTGTAAACCCTAGAGATGCTTATGTGGGAAAATCTAAAATACTCAGACCAGCCCGTCTGGCAGCAACAACCATGGCACGTTCAGAGTCACTTAAATCACCTTCCCCATTCTGATGCTCAGTTTGAACTTCCGCAGGCTGTCTTGACCATGTCTACAAGCCTAAATGCAGTGAGTTGCTGCCATGTGATTGGCTGATTAGAAATTTGCGGTAATGAGCTGTTAAGCAACTGTACCTCATAAAGTAGCCAGTGACTGTGTGTAGGTTACTGTAGTACTTAAACCAGCATCAGCAGTCTGAGTGAAAAACTGAGCTGTCCATGGTCCTGACATATGAAGAACAATGAAAATCTGTTTCATGTATTTCATGAAAGTTTTCTGTCTTTGTTTTGCTGTGAGGGATGACATAAAGCTGATTAGACATTTATGTTAACATACAGTTGAACGGGTGAACTGAGTGCATATCTTAAGGTTAGAGAAAATAGTCAATGTGTGCCTCCACAATTCATTCTCATGTTTAGATTTTTACTGTACTCGCAATCTCAATTAATCTTGTAACCTTCAGGTCAGGCACAATCAATTGGCAAAACTGGGTTTAACTGTGTAACCTAATATTATTTTCCAGTAAATAATTTAATATGTGTTGGTGTTGATGTTATGAAGTTGGTCCTAGTGATGAACTTCACAGTTTTTGGTTGTAATCATCAAATATCAATTGTTATTTGATATATGAATGTAAATACCCTCCAAATTATGATGTAACACATTTGCATTTCCTCTAATACCAGCTTTTAAATGCTACATGTTCAATGTTTTTTCAGTTTTTATGTCCAAAAAAGATAACATAGTTAATACTGATATTTCTACTTCTTTTGCAGACTGGAATGTGACAAGCATGGGATTTTTACCCACTCTGTAGCCATTTTTCACCAATCCATGCTAAATATTTTGTTATTTTTGGAGCATTCAGATTTTTGTTACTATTTTTTAATAAAATATAAGGCTTGTAATTACTCAGTATCTTTTTATTATATCAATATATTATTTAGGGCATACATGTATGAAGATCACTGAATGGCTCCATAGTGTAGTGGTTCACACATTCCCCTAACATAGCAAAAGATCCCCGGTTCAGTTCTGGGAGTAGACACAAATCCATTTGGGGTTGTGTCAGGAAGGGCATCTGGTGTAAAAATCTGCCAAATCAAGCAAGCGGAGCTACCCATTGTGAAGTACCTTTATGTATGAAGAGCACTTGACTATAATAATTTTTCTTCACGTCAATATGTTATGCATGAAGCTGTCAACTTCATCCAACAAATTGTGTAGTAACAGTGCATAACTTCAGTGGTGCAACAGCAAATATAAACATTACTTTACCATATTTAATTATTTATAACTTCTATGTATGCATAAGGATAGATTATGTTACAGGCTTGTGGGACGAGTTTTGTGCCTCATGTTGCAGACTGTAAGTGTCCATAACAGTAACTGACATACATCATGGGGTTTATATGCAGCACACATGCATAAATGAGAAACATTTTGATGTTTTACTCAACTATATGCTAGATTCAAAAATACTTTAAAAAGTACAAATACATTGATATTCAGTAAACTTCACTTATTTTGATGCTGAATATCTAGACAATCCTGATCCCCCTGGTACCAGTATTATGAAATGTTATGCATTTGATGTGGAACATGACCATCTTTTCCATTATTCCAAGATAATATCCAAGTTGTTGCTGTGTTACTTTACATTTATCTGTATATGAAAATAAAGAAATCTGTCAAAAGCAAAGACGTTTACAGGGGTAAACTGCAACAGCTGGTAATTGTAACAACCATTCGGTAGTGTCCGTAACAGGAAAAAGATTTAGTGACACTGGTTCCCTTCAAAGCTGCGTCTTTTTATTAATCATGAATACTTCACAAAACTTTACACCCTATTTCACAAGATGATAAAGTTTCATTAACAATTATAAAGACTAGCATATAGCAGACCTATTTTTTTTTTTGTCAATAATGCACAGCTTTTGGCTGTTTGTGTTTGAGCTGCTTGTAAATTTCAAAACAGAAAACAAACTAAATATATTTTTCTGTCAATAGTATTGATTTTATTGAACAACTCTTCAACACAACAATGAAGCTTCTATGAACTAAGACATTAAATTGTAGAGATTAATTAAAAGGTGTGTATGTATGTGGTGTGTGTGTTTACTTATGCATGTGAATGTTTCTATGTAAATTATAATACATTTCTCCCTCGTACTTATTTAGTGATGGTGTTTGCATTCATACTCTTCCCACTCCCACTAAGCACAATATATGGTGTTTTCTGGGATTTCTGTTTCTCTTGAAGTAAAGCCACAGTCCCCAGAGGGGTATCACTGCTGCTCATCTTCTTCAGTAACGCCTCTTCCTCCAGCTTTTTCATCCTCCTCTCTGTCTTCATTTTTCCAGATCCTTTTCCATGGAATCGATGGGAGAGCTGTCTGAACGCTTCTTTTGGAGTGAGTTTCCGCCCGGACTCGTCCACATACTCGATCTTGACATCGGGCTTGTAGCTATCTTTCTCCTTGAAGTCTTGAGTGAAGCCTCTGTATTCTTCTCTGCGACTGTACTTGTCATCAAAGCCCATCTTGTCCTCAATGCAGTAGTTACCATTGGGCAGGACGCCCTTTGGTGCTTTGACACGTGCTACCTTCTGCACTTGAGTGTCCAAAAGACCTTTATTTTTGCACAGCATCAGGGCAGCTGCAAGGCCGGAGTTGACAATGGGCTCCTCGTCTAAAATGGTGGCAGAGGCTGTGGAGAAATCTGGTTGTTTTTGCTCCTCATCCAGGTTAACTGTGCTCCAGCCAACGTTTTCATCCATTTCGGAGTCAGAACCTCCAGCATCATCTTTCTCTTCCTCCTGTTCAAAGTCCATAATATCTTCCTGGTCCTCTCTGTTGCCTGACAGTCCATAAGTTGGAATATCACCCAGGGTTCTGCAAAACTCAGAGGTGGCGTTGAAAACAATGTTGTTCCTCTTGTCAGGATCATTGTCATTTTCATCTTTAACAAGGTTTTTAACCTGCTCTGCCACCTTTTCCCCAGAGTCTTTGAGAAGCTGCTTTTGCTTCAGTTTCCTCTGCTTCTCCAGCTGCTTCTGCAGCTCCTGCTCTGCCTCATCCTCCTCAATTACAGCTGGCTCAGGAGGGGTAAACTCTTCATCATCACTTATGTCCATTTCTGCCATCCTGATGTCATCAGACATCAGGGGGATTTCATCCGTCACCACCCTTTCCTCTTCCTTTACTTCTTCCTCAGCATTATCCACCACTCTGCGGCCTCGACCGCGTGTTCTGGAGCCAAAGTCGGAGCTGCGGGTATCATCAAGGAGAAGTTCATCTGCAACTGATTGCTCCTCCTTCTTCCTGATCTTCTTCACTTTGCGTTTTGTCTTTTTAAAGCCCACCATTTCCTGAGGTGTGTAATACTCTGAGGCGATAGTGAGCGCAGGCATTTCCAAGGACTGGGCCTGATTTCGCAGCATTTCTCTCATGGCCTGGAGCTCCCGCTCCCGCTCCCCATCAGCAAAGCCCCCCGTATTCAACCGGAAACTCTTTTTCTTCTCGCCCTCAATTTCTTCATCATACTTTGACAGTACAGTGCGGGGCTTAAATGAAACCATGTCATCAACACTTTCCTCTTCTTCGTAGGGTTTGTAATCAGGCTTTTTCTTTCTTAACTCCACATTCTTTTCCGCTTTTTCCTTGTCCACCAGTCCCACATTTACAAGCACATCTTCCTCCTCTTCCAGTACACCTTTGTCTTCTAGGGTCAGGATGACTGTCTGACCCTCAGTGAAAGATTCCTCCTTGTGCTGCACTTTGAGTCCCTTTAGATCTCGGGATGTGTATGCATCCTGTTTGATTTGTGCAAATTCCTCCTCTACCAGACTGCTGACACCAAACTCTTCGTCCATCTCTTCCAGAAGTTTGGCTCTTTTCTCTGCCATTTCTTTTTCTTTTGCCAGCTTTCTGCTTCTCTCCACCCAGGCAGCCGTGTTATCCAGCCAGTCATCCTCAGCTAGGGTTTTGACTTTTCCTAATTTCTGGTTTAGAATGCGTTTTTCTTTCATAGCTGCCAGCTTCTCTCTCATCTCTTTCTGCTGCTGGATGACTACGGGATTGATAGTCTCAGCAACCATTGGCTCCTCTTTGGTTCCAAGCTCCTTCTTGTTCTCATTCAGGTCCAGAGGCTTCAGACCCAACTTGGCCCTGAGTTTGTTTGTTTCCTCGATGCTAAGAGATGCATCTCCGCTTGCAGACTGAGGCTGCACTTCAGTATTGCTTTCCTCATATCCCAGATCTACTTTCTCCTTCTTCACTCGTGGCTCCCCGCTGCTCCTTTCACCCTTGCCACGGCTCTCCCGTCTGCTTCTTTCCCTGGACCTGGAGCGCTTTCTTTTCTCCTTATCTCGATCTGAACCATCTCTGTCGCGCTCCTTGTGGCGATGTTTCTTATGTTCACGGCGGCGCTCCTCTGTGTCCTTGTCGCGGCTCTTTTCCTTGTGTTTCTTAGACGAACCCATCTTTTATCTGCGGGTTACAACAACAGTAATTAAAAATCCCAGCTACGTTTAAAAAAAAAAATCTGCTATCTTTAACAGTCTCTCTGATTGGATTAATGATGGGGGAAAGCAGTTAGCTTTCCCTCGCTAACTAGCTTGCATTAGCTACGGAGGCTAAGTGATTAACCGAAGACACAACTCACGCAGTTCGGAGGGAAATAAAAAATATTGCTTTCGGAATCCGATATCAGTAGAGAACCAATGTGAATGGCTGTATGTTTTCTTCACACCACAGTAATCATCGTCACTCCACGTTCTTGTAAATTTAAGGCTAGAACAAACGAACAGCGAACGACAGTGTTGCTTGTTTCCTGAAAACACACTTCCTGTGATCGACATTAGCTATAAGCTAACATCGCCGCCTGCTGTATGGGAATGTTAACGCCACGCTAGGATCACTTTCATTAGTTGCTGCGTCTTGAAGTCGTGAAACGTTGTTATTCATTAAATGGATTTTAGCGGACGCAGAGAGACTTTGTAAAGCCTTTTCTGGCTTGTAGGAGGAGCAACGACAGGCAACGACTTCTCCGTCCATTGCAGGCACTGAACGGTGACAACAACGTTGCCTATCTCGAATGTAAGCTAGCTATCTTAGCAAGTGCAGTCCAAACAAAATGACCAAAAGCCATCACTTAACGTGATACGCTTCTGGATAGCTAGGTTAATGCTAATGTGCGTTAGCACCGAAGTTATTTAAACATTTAACTTAGCGAGGTAACTAACCGAACTTTCAGGTTTAAGAGCAGCTCAGCTAACCTTATGCGAGATGCTTGTGAGACTCAACTTTTACCGATACATTTGAAGTTAGCTGCGTTGTGAGCAGCTGGTGTAGCGAGCCTGGGAGCTGGTGAGTACCAGCCAGCTTAATCAGTAAGATTGATAACTTTGGCGACTCGCTAGCGTCGCGTTTTGTCTTTCTTTTGTAGATTAGCGTAAATGTTAAACAGTAGGTTAGCTGGTGCAGGTTAGTCGGGTTATTGCGTGTTGCCATGGCGATTGCGTGACGGAACTAGGTCATAAGTGTTTTGCTAGTAAAGTTCAGCAAATAAGATATGCATACCGACTCCAGCTGCTGTAGTGATCGTCGCTGCACTTTCTGTGGGTAATGTTATCAATCCTTTTGCTGGGAAGAGTAATAAAGCTCGCTCTGAACCGCTGCGCGCTGTAGGAAATATGTCATAGCTTAGCTTTTCCCGGGAATCCGAGCGGGCCACACACGAAAACCGAAAAGCAGCTAACGCTCAGAGATGTTACTAAAAACAGACGGCACGTTTATATGATCAGCGCGGAGGTAATGATGTATTTCGAGCTGGCCGTGATTAAAAACAAAACAAAAAAAAAACGTTAATTGAAGTCTGTTGGTAAGAACTGAGGCATTTAATGCTTTAATGCTTTACCGTTAACTGTAACTGTCTATTTACTTTATTAAGCGTTGATGGAAGCCTGAATAATGAGCTGTACGTTGTTATTAATATCTAAATACAATTAGCTAAGTGACCATATTCAAAAAGTTAATTTATGAAGATCAACTTGGTTTAATGGAATGCTTAATGTCCTCTTTGTCATTGAAGTAGTTGATTTAATTCAATCTGTGCTTCGGTGTGGTGTCCTTATGTTGTGAATTCCAACAAGTTGTAAGAAGCAGTTTTCTAAACCACTGTATGTGATTTGCTGTATGTTATTTTGCTTATAATGTGTTTAATACAGTCGTGTATTACTTGCTTTATCTTCAGTGGTTTCTGTGTGGTGACCAGCATGCATATTGTTGTGAATTCCAGCAAGCTGTGGGTGACATGGCAACTGGAGGCACTCCTTTTGATGACAGTGCAGAAGAGCTGCACAACTGGACTGTAACCAATGGCAGTCTGGAAGATAGGCTCAACAACATGGTAAGGGCTGGCCAGAACCTGATGGAAGCTGCAACTTCACTCCCCATTTATTATGCACCTAATTTCCCCAGATTCAAACATATCATGTATCTTTAAAATATAGCTCATTATCTCCTTAAAGTAAACATTCATAATAATTAACAGAGCAAGTGTTTTTGTTTTCATCAGGACTGGGGTGTACAGCAGAAGAAAGCCAACCGATCTTCAGAGAAGAACAAGAAAAAGCTTTCGGCTGCAGTGGTGGAGAGCCGCCTCACTAATGATATTTCTCCAGAGTCCACTCCTGGGGCAGGTCGCAGGAGAGCACGCACTCCTCATTCCTTCCCCCATATGAAGTACACCACCCAGATGTCTGTACCAGACCAGGCTGAGCTAGACAAGCTCCGACAGAGGATCAATTTTACAGACCTGGATGAGGTAAAATGCTGCTCTGTTTGCATGTATTAATATGTATTCCTATAACAGATTATTTGTCATAAGGCGTGGGTGACTCACTGTTAGGGATATGCCACCTATGTCCTGTCTCAGGTGTTGCTGTTTTTATAAAAATGTTGACTGGCTTCATTTGCTGCTTTTGATTTCGGTTAGAGGAGCTGTTATGCAGTAACACAATACACCATTTAAAACCTGACAGTGTGGTCTGTGACTGATGTCTGATCTCACTGGACGTAGAATAGGACTGCTGTAATTTAGGAACAATGTTTTGATGAACTTTATCACCACCACAATCACAGGAATGCACATGCATGCCACAGGAGTGTAGTAATGCAGACAAGTCATACTGGCTGATAAGAGCAGGTTGCAGACATATCATCAGTGTAAATGTCAGTTGAGAAATGACACAAAATTTTATAGTTTTACCACCAGAGATGAGGACAAAGTTTATTTTTCAGCTTCAAATTTCCCACCAAGTGCATTTCTTGGTAGTACTCCTTGAAAATGAATTAGACTGTTTGTGTCGTGGGTTGGAAACAAAAATATCCAATAATTTCAGATTTATAAAAGGATAAATATGGGTAATGGCCTTAAAAATCCTTTAAATGTCTGCTTACACTTATCATACTGTCAAAATTAAAAGTTAGTGATTAAATCTGCTTAGCAGCCACTGATGGAAGTGATAGCAGAATATTTTTCATAGTTTGATATGGAGTTGTTTGGCTGACCTTGTTCTGCCGCATCAGTGTGGGTGGCAGAATGGCAGAGCAGTACACAAACATGGGAGATGAATTTGGGAATGGTAAATGGAGAAATCAAAAAAACAGAAGATTCTTAACTACATAAATATTTGTTAGGCTCTTCATCAGTGGAGAAAGCTAGAGTCAGAGAGAGGAATGCAATGGCAGTTAAATTAATATGTAGATAAAATTACATACCTGTGGCACAGTAATCCATAAAATATTCATTCATCTGTATTGTATATGATTAATTTTTGCAACCCATTAAACAAACTGGAGTGGTCTGGCTTAAAGAAATGGACCAACACAATTCTGAACATTTTCTTCACTTGCAGTTTTCTAAATAAGTAAATAAATAAATGCCCAGAGCTTTGCGCTGCGTTTTGTCTGACGTGTGACTTCTTTTCTTACTCAGAGGAGCATTGGGAGTGACTCCCAGGGGCGCGTCACAGCTGCCAACAACCAGCGCCAGTTAGCTGGCGAGAACAAGAAGCCTTACAACTTCCTGCCTCTGCATGTAAACACTAACAAAAGCAAGGAGCTGCTTCCTCCCTCCTCCTCTGCCCCGGCTACTCCAGCTATCACCAAGGAAACTAAGAAGCAGAGCCAAGGACTCAGAGACACATTAACCCCTGTGGTTCCTAGCAAGGAACCTTCGAGGCTCAGTCGTGGTGCCCCAGAGAGAGGGCCCTCATTGCACAGGGAATATGGCAGAGGAGAGCTGAGAATAGATAGCAGCCAGGTAATGTTTTGTTGTTACTAATTTGAGCTCTTGTTCAGTGTCTGCTTGATGTTTTGGAGTTTTGAGGATTGAGTGGAACAGTGAGGTGTTGGCCCCAATCCATTAAGTAGATGACATTTTTAATAAGTGAAAGCTTTGACTAGCCTGTGGTGCTATGAGAAAAATTAGAATTGCCAAAGTAATTAGAAGTGATGCTCTCAGGAACTTGAATATTTAAAGACACTTTCACCACATGTTCACCATGTGCGACCCTGTTTGCAAATCATTGAAACCCTATATTGATCAAAAATAGGACAAAGACAACATATCAGATATTAAAACTGATAAATCTTCCATTTTTTTGTATTTGATGCCTCATTTTGTATTAGATGCCATCAACATGCTTAAAAAATTTGACAAATGTTTGGAAAAAGTTGTGTAAAAAATTACACCTTGTGGAACATCTACAGTAAGTTAGGTTAACTGGCAACAGGCAAGTAAGGGGATTGGGTGTAAATAGAGCATCCTAGAGAGCTTGCATCTTTTAAAAGTAAAGATGTGGAGGGGTCATTGCTCTGTGAATGACTGCATGGGAAAATAGTTCAACTGTTAAAGAATAATATTTCTCAATGTAGCATTGCAAAAAATGGGGGCTTTTGTGGTACATAATATCATAAAATTCAGAGAATGCAAAAAAAATCTATATGCAAGGAACAAGGCCTAAAAACAACAATAATAAAACAGACATGCTTCTACAGTAGTAGTGCACATGGCATTGGTTTCTTGCACATCTGTAAAGGCACCATTAATGCTGAACCATGTATACAGGTTTTAGAACAACATATTCTGCTATCCATTTGACATCTTTGTCAGGGCCTTTCTTATTTCAGTGAAGCAATGACAAACTCCATTCCACACATATTATAACAGTATGTTCTTTAATAAAAAAGGTAGCCTGCCTGTAGTCCAGGCTGAAATCCTTTATGAAGCAAGAATGGGGGCAGAGTGGCCTCCTCAGTTACCAAACAGTGACTATGTGGTTTAAAGAAGAGAATATGAAGAAGAAAGAAGAAAACTGAGAGAGAGTAACTGAAAGAATGTATAAATTTAATGCATTCGTATGGTTGAATTTTGGGGTATTTGACTTTTTGCTAGTAGTGCTGCACCAATGTTCACTCCACCTTCTTAGAACTGAAATTAAGTGCATAGCAAGTTATGGCTAGTTTAAGGGACATCTGTAGGACCTCCAGCAAAAACACAGAGTGATCTGTACATATATGTGGCATTGTCTGTATTACTGCACTCTAGTCTTCTCTGAGAAATGAGAACTAGGATGAAAGTGAGGGAGAGCTAGTGCAGCTGAAACAAGGCTGTATTTAGGGCACTTTATAAATATGCCACCCTTGGTGCCCAGTGAGTTTCCGCCCAACCCCCTTTCTGCCCTTGTTTAGCCCAGTCTGAGCTTTCGTTACAGATGCTTGCTCACCTATCTTGCAGTCTTTCTCCATCTACTCTTTATTTTCATTCTGAAACCCACACCCATACACCACCCTCCTCTCTTTCTCCGGTCTCAGGTGGTGAGCAAATTGGTACAGATCCGCGAGTACATCAGTAAGGCCAGCTCCATGCGGGATGACCTGGTGGAAAAGAATGACGTGCCGGCCAACGTGGAGCGTCTTTCTCATCTCATTGACCACCTTAAGGAGCAGGAGAAGTCCTATTTACGGTTCTTGCAGAAAATGCTGGTAAATCTGAAGTTCCATCCGTGTGTCTTTTAAAATCTGCTTTTTGCTTTTCAGATGATGTAAAAAGCTAAGAATTTCATTTTACCTTGCGTACTGTAGTTTGCCACCTTTCTTTGCTCTAGGGTTTGTTTTTTTTTTGGCAATTTTTTTTTTCTAGAAACATACTTTTTAAAAAAAAAAAATTTATTCTTCATTCTACTAATTTAATTAGCTGATGCAGTGACACAACAAACAGTTGACATGACATTTTTTAGTTTTATACTTTATTGTTCTTTTTTGAGTCACCGCCTGTTCTCTGTACTATCTTGATAGGCGCAGGAGAATGAGGAGGATGATGTGGGGACTCTGGACTCTGCAGTTGGCTCAGGTTCACTGGCAGAGACCACTTCTGTTAACACTGAGGTTCGATCTTCAGATGCCTCAAACGCAACAGTATGTACAGTTGCTGTCGATTGCTGGCATAAAATATGTTACTTTCTGCCACTGTTAATGTTCTCTGTAGTGTTACCCTTTTGTAGACAGTACAGACTCTGTGCTGTGTTTAAATTCTGTGATGAGAAAATGGAAACTAAACAGTTTGTCCCTCCTTTGCCTTTTATCATTTTATGGTTGTCTCATTTGCTGTTACTACCTCACAAGCCTCTTCTAACCTTCCTGCTCAGTAGCAGTACAGTATTGCTGATGGGGCTTTTGGTATAGTCAATGTTTCTAATTGTCTGGGGTTGTGAATTTTGCAGGGTGGAAGGCTAGACGCTGTGCGTGCTGACCAGAAAGAAGAATTGGAGAATCTGCGTAAGCAGCACGAGTTGCTGAAGAAGATGCTGGAGCAGCAGGAGCAGCTCAGGGCCCTGCAGGGCCGACAGGAAGCACTAATGGCCATGCAGTACAGTGCAGAACAGGCGCTTGCTGTGATTGAAGACACTGGTGAGATATACACTAAAAATGTGACAGACATATTCGATGTGTGCAGACTAGCTGTGTGTGTAAAATTGTTTAAAAGGAGAAAAAGTATATAGTATGTTTCTTGCAGGCAGATATGCATTACTGACATCTTAGGTGAAATCATTTAAATAAACATTTAATCTGAAATTTATCAGTATTTTCTGGTAAATCTGTTAACAGTCTGTAATTTGTTTGTTGTTATTAGTTGTCACAGAAACTACAGGCAGTGTTTCTGGCCTGAGCATCACCTCAGAACTCAATGATGAGTTAAATGATTTGATCCAGCGGTTCCACAACCAGCTTCATGACTCTCAGGTACAACAGAAACCGCAACTATCATCTAGAAAATATTTATAAATGATCTGTCTACTGACTTGTGTAAAGCATTAGATGTTGCATCAATGCCAAGCATGTCAAAATATTTATTTAGTGCAGTTTGATGAGAAAATAATCTTTAATGTTGGCACGAACAGTGTCAGTCTGCCTCTCATTTGACTATGTCAACTCTTGAAACTCTTTCCTGTAGACTAAAGCAGTACCAGATAACCGTCGTCAGGCCGAGAGCCTTTCCCTCTCCAGAGAGGTGTGCCGGTCCAGGGCTCCCCAGCCTGTTGGCCCACCTCAACACAGGCCACTCCTCCACTCTGCCTCTGGCCCACACACTGGTCTAGACACTGGAGCAACAGCTGCCAGTGCCAAACTCACCAAGCTCCAAGAACTCCAAGACAAAAAGCAAACCATGGACAAGATCCTGCAGGAGCTGCATTCACTCAGAGACCAAACACTCAATAATAACTCATGTATGAGTATTTTTAAAACATCATTTGCAATCATTATATGTGGCTTTTATTCTCATAAAGTGTTGATGCATTGTGTGTGGATCCCTTCAGGTCGTAGCTTGCCAGCACAGTGCAGTCTGAGTATGGGGGGATCTTCAGATTGTCCATCCACTCTATGCTCTACTGGGGCCTCAGCTTCCACTTCCTTTCATCCTTCACTCACACAACAGCAGGACAGCTCCAACTCAGCAGATAAGCTCAGGTACACACAAAAGCATAAACACAGCTCGAAGCGGTTGAATAGGCAGGTCAAATATCAACAGCAGGTTGTTGTATAGGGAGTGGGGGTGGTGTTGTATAACATCACAGCCACAAAACCTACTTCATGGCCTCCTATTGACAAGACCTCCATCTTTTATAGCAGTCTTTTTCTTTTTTCTGTACTTTGAACTTTTGCAAAAGAGAGAATTGTGAAGGCATTTTTCTTGCATGTCACATAACCTTTTAAATTATTAAACCTATTATACGTTCACATTTCATTCACATTCCTACAGGAAGCTGAAGGAGGTCCACAAGCGCCTGAATGAGCTGCGGGAATTGGTTCAGTACTACGAGCAGACTTCTGATATGATGGTAGATGCAGTCAATGAAAATGTGAAAGAGGACGATGATGAGGAAGAGGAGGAGGAAGATGAGACAGAGGATGGTTCAATGTTTGAGGCCATGTTTGACTCAGAGCAGGAGAACCGCCAGCCTGTAACTAACATCAGGTGGGTGTTTAAATAAATTGGTAATTTAATGAAGAAAATGCTCTTTTTTTTTCCTGACTGGATGTCTGTCAAGAGGATAACCTTTTTAAATCGATTCAATATCTTTTGTTAAAATGGTTAAATTAGACTAAAACTTGGCGAGTCAGGTGGGGGGGTGGGTTACTGTTGTCAGTGGTTGCAAGTTGCAATATGATAGTATTAATGATTAGTCTATAGTGTGTGTAATTCTACACCATAACAGTCACTGCACTTTATCTGTTCAGAAACCCACAGCGCAGTGGGAACTGGGTAGACCTGAACAGCCTGACCAACGGGCGCAGCGCCAGGAGTGGCGCCACAAACAACCGGGACGGCAGACTCAACACTGAATGTGAGATCAACAACCGGTCAGCAGCAAACCTTCGAAGCCTCAACATCCCCTCAGCCATAGGTACACTGCACACACTGACACAGACCTGACAGTAACATTCCTTTTAAGTATTATCATATTTTGTAAAGTCAATCTAAATGAAGAATATGTGTGTTGGTAAAAATCTTCTCGAAAGTAATAGAGTTGGTCAAAGCAGGGTACAGCACTTAATGTCGTCAGTTTCAGTCCAAGACAGTGGAGCTGGACTACGTCTGAGGGGGGACGAGATCTCCTCTGTAGAAGCAGCTGAATGATATCACAGATTGAGCTAGCCAGTAGAGAAAATACAAGATGGGAAGGACTGGGGCTAATTGGCTTAGAGTGACTAAAGTTTCAAAATAAAAGTGCTACTAAACTGTTAATTTTTCTTTCACATGGTTAAAAAACAGAAATAAAAAAAATTGTAAGAATGAGTCACAAAACATTCTTGGGAGACCATTACCATACCTGGGTAGCCTGCCCAAGTGTGGGAAACACTGACATGACAGTGATGGAGATGTGTTGTCTTACGTTGTTATGACCACTGTTTAAAAAAAACAACCTTAATTTATCATATCATCAACATGAACAGCAACCTTCATTTTGACATGTAAATGTCAAAATGAAGAAAAGCAAAAGAGTGCTGTGAGTTCAGGAGCAAACAGTTGGTGGAATATGAGTTTATAGTCTAAACATTTGTAAGTGATTCTCCTGTACTTTGCTTTGATTTAGAGTGCCAGTACAATAGGGACATCCCCTATAATCTGGTGAAGGATGAGGATGAAGATGGTCTTGATAATGAGGAAGGGGTGCAGGCTGTGGCTCCAGACAGCGAGGCATCAGAGTCTAGTCGGAGGAGCAGCCTTGCGAATGATGCAGGTTTTGGTCAGAAGGTCCATCGCCAGACTGCAAAGCAAAAACTCTGGCAGCTGCAGGAACTGGTGGCCATGGTTCAGGTGGGAAAGATGAC
>VUQI01015700.1:0-13163 GCA_015106735.1 Paratilapia polleni
GTAAATAACCTTTCTTCCCCATTCTGATGCTCGGTTTGAACTTCAGCAGGTCGTCTTGACCGTGTCTACATGCCTAAATGCATTGAGTTGCTGCTATGTGATTGGCTGATTAGATGTTTGCTTTAACGAGCAGTTGAACAGGTGTATCTAATGAAGTGGCTGCTAAATGTATGTAGTTTGACTTCACTTCATGTACTATACAGAAGTTGGTGCTATGTTCTCATTTTGTATGTTTTTTCTTTGTCTGTTTTCTGATGCATTTAGTTTCACATGTATCATTTTGCTTTTCTCAGTTTCAGCAGTTATATTGTGTAAAGTTTTTTAAAAAATCCTTCACATTTCATTTTTGTGTCTGAATATTTTTTACTCTACATTATTTTTTTCAGTAAGGTTTTGATGAAAGTATGAAACCATGTGGTGTCTAAATCTTAAAATGGTGATGAAAGGGTTTTTATTCATTGGTCACAGAGTTGAAGTGATTGACTGACTTTTCATGTTTTGACATATGTGACAAAGGTTGCCAGGAGAACGGTACTTGTCTGACTGCATTGCCAAGTGTAAAGTTTGGTGGAGGGGGGATTATGGTGTGGGGTTGTTTTTCAGGAGTTGGGCTCGGCCCCTTAGTTCCAGTGAAAGGAACTCTTAATGCTTCAGCATACCAACCCGATAGAACACCTTTGGGATGAATTAGAGCGGAGACTGTGAGCCAGGCCTTCTCGTCCAACATCAGTGTCTGATGTCTTCCATTCTGGAAGAATGGTCAAAAATTCCCATAAACACACTCCTAAACCTTGTGGAAAGCCTTCCCAGGAGAGTTGAAGCTGTTATAGCTGCAAAGGGTGGGCCGACATCATATTAAACCCTATGGATTAAGAATGGGATGTCAATCAAGTTCATATGCGTGTGAAGGCAGACGAGCAAATACTTTTGGCAATATAGTGTATATGGTTGTTATGGTTTTTAAGACTGATACCTATATGTGGTGATTTAAAAAATGTGATATATCAGCCAGTATTTTTTTTTCAGATGCACGAAACATAAACATGTCCCTAACATTTCTTATGTGTTGTTATTTGTGAGTCCTTACCAAGATAATATGACAATCCAGTTTAAAAATAATCTTGTTTTAATGTCACAACAAGTCGTGGATTACTCTGTCCGACTCTGCTCGGATCAGCTGGTTGTTGTGTTTGTGCCATTCCGAGCACGTGTTGCCAACAGGGAAGCTGCAGAGTGCCCTCTGGTAGACAAACCATGCAATGTCAACACTTCTAACATGGTTTAAAGGCATTCCTCCCGTCTCTTCTTTACTTTTTAAATTTTCATGTATTGGCTGTTATAAATGTCGATACCGATATATTGGCAAATAGCTAATATTGGATGGGTTGTACTTCAAAGCTAATAAAGCTGAAGCTCTAAAGGCATCTATCTATCTAATTTGTCAAACATAACGTCTTCAATCTACAACAGAACCTCAGTGTTACTATGAATTAAGTGATACTTTAGATAGCTTTTATCACTCACTGTCATGAATGTAAAATCAATTATATCAATCCTATCACATGTCATTTAAAGGTTAGTGTTTATAAAAATGTATGCTATTATATTTCACATGCATAGAGGAATATTAACAGTATATACTAATCAATTCAAGCTGAACTGTGATCAAATCTAATGTGTGCTGGCATCAGCAAAGGTAGAAGTCATGAGTTCAGATAACAGATTATTTATAAATAGTTATCAGAACTTGTGTCATTATTATAAGGTCACTTGTTATTTCATCTTACGCCACAGAGAAAACCATCAAAGTTTGTTCAGTGCAGGAAAATGTCATTGATGCAGTCACGGATGTCACTGTAACAAACAGGATGGATTAGTGTGCAGAAGTATGTGTATACATTTTTTTCACAGAGGGTGTCCAGGTTCAAGTGTATTGACAGCTCCTTCAGGTTTTTAGATCAACAGAGAGAAAAGGAGCTTCAGATTTTCTTTATACAGTACTCAGTAACTTTTACTAGGAATGGTTAAAAGGAAAAAGGTGATAGTTTGAGATACTGTAAGGAGACAAAGTGTGTGGGTGGGTGAATAGGGGGTAAATTAGAGGTGCTCTCACAGAATATTACTCGCTTTTGATTCATGATGGCTGCAGAAGACATCACAGAGTAAACTGAGTCAGCCTTGGAAACTTCAGTGTTACCGAGTGCACTTGAATCTTTTTCACGACAAAATATAGTTACGAAATGTTCACAAGAGACAAAAGAGTAACTTCGAATACACTTCTAAATCAAAACATTTGGTTAATCCAGGATTGCGCTTTCGCAGTGTTTCTTTAACTACAGATATATAGGGATGCAGGATATATTGTGACCAATATAGTTTTAGCCAGTATGTAAGAAAACTACATTGCTCTTTTTTTCCCCAATAGTGGAGCTTCATTTAATAATTACATTCAGTAATGTGAAAACTTGTTTACCCCCACTTTGAATGGTGGCTCTGCTCAGTGAGTAGCTCCGTGTTTGCATGATGACTGCAAAGCAGATGACGCAGCAGAGAGAGTCAAATAAGGTAGCAGGTAACTCGTGTTGACAAAAGCAATTTTGTTATTTAAAAGTGCATAAAAATACTCCAATTACAAAAATGTTCCAAGCAATTTGAACTTTTTCCAAAATCTGGTTGTCATAGCCCAGTTGGTTTTGCCTTCTGGAGTTTCTAACCTCCCCGAAGGCCCGATATTACTCCACCTCTTCGGGTGGAGCCTGGACGCCACTCCTCTCACAGAACACCTGCACCGCATTCCTCATCATCCTCAGACAGCTCTTAAGGACCAGCCCAAACCCTCAACCTTCGCCAGATTGTCTGCTCATCAGTGCGGTAATCAGGCTACCTCAAGGTATTATAGAAATTTGGAAATCTTTGTACTCACCTGTGGCTTCACTGTCTCTTGTTCCAGTTCCCCGTACCCGTCCAAGGATTAACCATACCATACATAATATGTCAGTTGCTCGCCGGGCTAGTCCGCCTCTGTCTCTGGATCTACAGGATAACTCTCTCCAAACCACTCACCTGTCTGTCCTCCCTCTAACGTCTCTTCCAGAAAGCAAAACCCTGGCTCCTCTGCATCACTGCCCCCCAGTGAAACATCACCGGATCTTCCAAGTAAGATTGCTCGTCCTAACCTCACCCAGTAAGTGGACCTCTGTGGAAGTCTTTTGGATTAATCAATCTCTCTCCTCTTTCAGTACCCACACCAGTGACCAGACTAACCAGCTTCTGAGCTACTGAACTGTTAGTGACTCTTCATAAATATGCTGTCAATGCTGTCTTCTGAGTCGTGTGTGAGTCCTGGTATTAAAACGGCCTTCTCTGCCCATGACACTGGTTCCAAAATTCTCCCCACAGTCAAGTTACTATCCCCTCTTAAATGCCCTCTATCATCATTTACACCATATTAAATGTTATAGGAAAACAGTAATATTGCATTAAATTATAAAAAAAAAAAAGAAAGAAAGAAAACAAAACGCAAAGTGTAGGTTTCAGGGACCCCTAGACAGGATTTAAAAGTTTTGACAACAATACAATTCAGCAACTTTGAGTGGAGGTTGCTACCACACACTCGAGATGCGACTTTGAAAATAAATATACAGTATGTGGCTGATGGCAGCATATTGGTCTGGAATTTCTGCAGTATGGCGATGTTCTTTTCTTTCATGTATTTAATTTTGTGATGAGAAATTCTGTGCTGTTAATTAAGCCTATTTTATAATTCAGACTAAATAACTACTATTACTAAATCACACCCATCAGACAGATGGGAACACATACAGTATGTGTGTTTAATATTTAATCTATATTTTAAAAAGAAATAAATGAGAAATCAATGAAGAGATCAGGGTCAGCAGAGTGTTCCATCATGAAGTAACAACATGGCAACTTTAAAACAATGCACAACCTTCCTTTCATCTGATCTGTATTATGGTGATATAGCAGAAAAAAAATGTGTCAACCTGTCATGAATAAATAATTATTTTAACATGTCTATATTGCAGAAGTACTAAATCACACAATGGTGTGATTAAAAATAGAAGAAGAAAACAACAAGTTCATGTCACCAAAGCACCTAAGAAAAAGAAGGGTACTCAATTTTTTAAAGCTAGGAAGCTAATTCAATCTGTTTGTCAAGTAAAAAAAAAAAAGGGAATATGTTCAATTATATTTCAACAGCTTACTTCATCTATCATTAGCAACCCTGTCTCCAAAATACAACCACAGTTCCAAAAAAAAGTTTAAATAAAAACAAAAAAAAAAAAAATGTAACGATTGCATATCTCATAAACCCATATTTTATTCACAATAGAATATAGAAAACAAGTCAAATGTTTAAACTGAGAAAATGTATCATTTTAAGAAAAAATATTGGCTTATTTTGAATTTGATGGCAGCAACAAGTCTTAAAAAAGCTGGGACAGGACCATGTTTGCCACTGTGTATAATCTCCTCTTTGAGGAGACGAGTTGCTGGACTTTTGGGAGAGGATTGTTGTCCCATTTTTGTCTGATATAGGAAACAAATTTCACACTTCAATTTGTCAGACCACAGAAATAATTTTCCACTTTGCCTCAGTCTTTTTTTAAATGAGCATTGGCCCAGAGAAGATGGCAGCGTTTCTGGATCATGTTCACATATGGATTCTTCTTTTGTATGATAGAGCTTTAATCTGCATTTGTGGATAACATGGCAAACTGTGTCCACAGACAAATATTTCTGAAAGGGTTCCTCAGTCCATGCTGTGATTTCCATGAGAAAATCATGCCTGTTTTTAATGCAGTGAGGGCCCAAACATCATGGGCATCTAATAGTGATTTTTAGCCTTTTCCCTTCCACACCGAGATTTCTCCAGATTCTTTGAATCTTCATCAAGATTCTCTGATCATATTTTGTACTGTAGATTATGAGATAGCCAAAATCTTCGCAAGTTTACCTTGAGGAACATTTTTTGAAATTGTTCCACAATTTGTAGACAGTTTTTTGCAGATTGGTGAAGCTCTGCCCATATTTACTTCTGAGAAACTCTGCCTCTCTAAGATGCTCTTTTTTATATCCTATCAAGTTACTGACCTGTTGCAAATTAACCTAATTTGTTGCAAAATGTTCTTCCAGTTGTTTCTTTTTAGTACCACTTACTTTTCAGGCTTTTGTTGCCTCCGTCCCAACTTGTTTTTAAATGTGTTGCTGCCATCAAATTCAAAATAAGCCAATATTTTTTCAAAAATTAGTAAAATGTCTCAGTTTAAACATTTGATATGTTTTCCATGTTCTGTTATAAATAAAATATGTGTTTATGAGATTTCCAAATCATTGCATTCCGTTTTTATGTACTTTTTACACAACATCCCAAATTTTTGGAATTGGGTTTGTAATATGTTCCTATACACCTGAGCTGTTTTTAGAATTACATTTGGGTGCAACATAATCACTGGCTAGACTACATATAGGCTAGTGATATTTATTTAGTGTAATAAAAAAAGTGACACAGTTACAAAATGTGTCACATTTCAAAAGAGTTCAAATATTTTGTTGATTCTACATGCGTGAATTGTCCACATTTACCTCAGTATAAGACCTTCTAGCTTCTGATTGGTTAGTGCAGTCACATGTGAGGCAGAACAAGGAAGTTGTGTGGTCCAGTGTGGCAAGAGTAAAGGTGCTGCTTAAGAAAGTTATGTCTCCATCCTTCTGTTTCTTTTGAGTTATTCACTACCACATAATAAAGCCTATTATGTTTATAACCCTAGCTTTTGGTCACAGCGTGCAAGTAAATTTTGACAGATTTTGTTCCGACTCCATTATTACTTTTATTATTACTTTTTATTACTGGCCTCTGTAAAAACCTCCTCTGCTCCTTTTGTTAGTCTTTGTGTTTTATGAGCTTAACAGAGCCCTCATTTAGTCACAGTTTGAAATGGTTATGAATAGCAATTACTTGTAATATAAAAAAGAAAAGACCTGGATGAGACAAAGGAAAGGGAAGAGATGGAGATGATCCTCTGGGGTAGAAAAAGGCTGGCAGCTTATTGTGTTATTCTGCCATGGTGTTCACTTCACACAGAGCATTACACAGACACAACACCCACTCAAGTACAGTCCTTTATACTGTATGAAAATTGACAATGACTCTTAGCAAAAACAGAGTCAGCTTTCTCTACACTTCAACCTGCTCCACTGTTTAAACCTGAGGATTTCTCTACAAAATACAAGCATCCAGAGTTTAATACAGCCTGGTGGCACAAAGCTTCACCTGACAGCTACAATGCACTGTCAAGATGGTAGCAAGACTATCACAGGTATCAGAAGGGTCCAGCTTTACAGAAGTGGGAAAAGCAAAGACACTACAAAAAAAAAACAAAGAATGGGCCACAAAGTCAAAACACCCATAGCAACACTGCATCAGTATTTGCTTTTTCTATGTTTAGTCTCCTTGGTGCTGGGTCATTCCATGGAAATTTCTATTTATTTATTTTTTATTTGTTTATTATACAATAAATTTACCATATCCAATGAAGTCATGATAAATTTTACCTTCATACTATGGAAATTATCCTCATTACAGGTTTTTGAAGTATACAGGGGTGGTTTAAAATTTCTTGCTTTTTACGTCCAGCATTTTTTATCCCTCCTAACTTCTTAAGTAGAAAAGATAGCCATGGTAATTACCCTTTATGGTTACCCAAAAAAGTACTTTTTCAAGTTTTCTCCATTGAATTTTCCAAAACCAGATAGCACATTTAAAGCACCAATTCTGGTTTCTCTTACCTACTCATAGACATTAAATTGGTGGAGTTTTTTTTCCCATTGAAACCATGATACACCCCATGATACTGATCTTCAAAGTCACAGAAAAAAATGTTCTGACAAAAAGTAGATTTTGGCCTGAAAATATCTTGTGGCTACCTCATTAGATAAGTTAAAGTTATTGTACAAATAAATAATAGTAATAAAATAAAAAATAAATAAATAACTGATTCTGAGAGGAACAGGTGGGAATTATTCTTAAATTTGACAGATTTTCTATGGAATGACCCTGCTGCTTTTTTCAAGACTTATAGCCTGCATTGTGCTATCTGTAAATACTAAGCAGCCCTCTGTACACAGTTCTTCTTCTTTAAAGAAACAAAAAATAACACACCCTCTGAGATATGAATGGCACTGGAGATATTGCTGTGGAGACTCTAGGTAAATCTTTCTCCTTTGTTCTTCTGAAGTCACTTGTAGCACTTACCTGTAATAAAGAGAAGAGAAAAAAAAAGAACTTATTTCAAGTCTGAAAAACCATTAATAAGTAATGGTTGAGAACATTATTTTGCTTTGGTAATGCTGACATTAATATAACATGACTTTTATAGAGGGAAAATTGCTGAATATCAGTGATCTGAACTCTGGGTGGTAGTTGGGTTATTGCAGACATTATTTTTAGCCCACTGCACACAGAAACTGAAAACAATGTACTCATTTCACAGTTCTGACTCTTTATATACTTTTTTCCCCCTCTTTGAGATAAAGGACAGAGTCAGATACACAGAGACATCTTACAAAACCAGAGCCACTAAGCAGACAGAAGCATTTTCACCAAGACACTCACAGTTGTACCTCTCTCGACCTCCTCTGTACATATTGACAAAGATTTCAACCAAAAATTTTTACATTTGGATTCATCGCTCCATAAGACCTGTCACCACTGATTTTCAGTGCAGTTCTTGTGTAATCTGGCATACTTCAGCCTTTTCTCCCTGTTTCCCTTCCTTAAGAATGGCTTCTTGACAGCCACCCTTCCACTGAGACCATTTCTGATGAGGCTTCAGTGAACAGTAGGTGGATCAACTGAAGGGCCAGATGCATTTCTCCAGTCCTGTCTCAGGTCTTTGCTGGATTTTTACTGATTTCTTTTAGATACCATTCATCTGCTGTTTTGTTTTGTTTTGGGTTTTTTTGTTTTGTTTTTTTAGGCCAGCTAATTTTAAAAATTACAAGAATGTCTGGCTGATAAATAATTTAAACATCCTGACTGTTTCATAAACTGCCATGAGACTGTGCTGGCTGTGTTCTTACTGCTGGTGAAGCACAATAATAATAAGTATTATTGTTTGTGCTTGCTGCTCCACGGCAGTCAGTAGTAAAGCTGGATAATCAGTGGTTAGTACTGATAACTTTAAAATGAGTTCCTCCTACAGCAGAGCAGCTATTTTAAGTTAAAGCTAAAAAATAATAGTACATCATATGATGACAGATGCACTGCAGGAATATAAATTACTAGTCACATAAGAAGCATATCATGAAAGTGTGGGACTATTAACAGCAAAGATCACATTTCTTCTTCCTGTAACCTGAAGAACTGAGACCTGTCACCCACACAAGTAAAGGGCAGACATAGTATCTGGCAGAGACAGCAGACTACACACTTCTCTTACATCATCCCTCTTTCAGCTTCCTTCAGCTCCATAGGAGCCCGATTTCATCTTCCTCAAGTCCTTTTCCTCTGTGAGGAGAAACACTCATAACACCCCCTCATCTCATTTTCTTTCCTTTGCTCCTATACTTCCCCTTTTCATACCTCTGCCAAGAATACAACTTTTATTACTGTGACTCTGAAAGAAATGCTTTTCCATTAACAGTCCAGTGAGGAGGCTTTATTAGACAAAATCAATTTTTTAAAAAATGCTGTCACATTACAGATTACACTTAATTTGACACAGACAGCTGTTACTTGTAGTATAAATACAATGCATCTTTGGATTTGTCAGAGAAAAAGAACAGCAAAGAAGATATCCATCTTCACCAAATTTATCATCTTGTTGACACAACCCAACATCTACTTGTTCTGGACTAAAACAAACCTACTAACATCATCTGTGTCTTTGGAATCTCTGAAGAAAATGTGTCACACTCAAGTGTAACAGCAAGAAAGAAAAGGCACCTGTTTGCCGTAAAAGTTGAATCTAATATATATAAATAACTTGACCTTTTAAGTAATAATTTGACCTTTTCCACAAATTACTTCATTACAGGCCTGAAAAGCAAAAGCTGAGACTGGCTGTTATGACATTTCTGTACCCTGAAAACAAACAATCCAACAAACAAAACAAGTACAAAAAAACAAAAAAAACAAACAAAAAAAAAAAAACACAATAAGATGTTGCAGTGACCACACAGTGTTACCCTCTGTGGTCAGGGTTTAGAAACAATAAACTGAGAATTTACAATTTGTGATATTCGAACAGAAATGATCAGGTTTATGTGTGTTCAGCCCTTAGGGAGGACACATGGAGGATATCAGATAAATACAGCAAAATAAATGGGAGGGAGCATGAGGATTATGTTTAATACTACCTGTAGTAGTACATGTGCCCTACCCTCTACTTAGATCCATATAGCTGTTATTCTGAGTGATTACCCACTTCTCATCCCGTACTGTGTCTGATTTACAGTGTACGGTTCTTAAATCTATGTTACTGTCTCTGCCCTTCTCTTATCTTACCTTTGGGACAGATTTTAGCTCATTGCTCACCCCCTGCTCCCACTCTGGCCTCTCATGCTGCGGTAGGCTGCTCCTTGTCCTTTAAAGTGACTAGAGGCCAGAAAACTGGTTTGATAGTAATAATCTTGTCTACCAGTTTACTAACCTCTTGAACTCAACCAGAGTGTGTTTGTGGCTGTGCAGATGTGTTGGCAGTGGGTTGTGTTTTGTTTCTCTCTCATGACCTCCTGCCTGTCATTTGTCTCTTAACCTCTTTGTGGGTGGGATCCACTCCTTGAGCCTATCCTGACACTTCCAGCATGACACATAACATCAAAACACACAGACCATAATGGCATAAAACCTGTGAAGAGTGAAAACTGTGTTTGTAGACTTAACACAATGTTGAACATAAAAGTGAAAATACACATCTGCCACATAAAAAAGCATGAGAGCAAGAAGAAACACTCATTTTTCTTTCTTTCTTTAGTCAGAGAGAAAATATATAACACAATATAAAGATATGTTTAAGCAAGGGAGATGACAATTTATTTCCAAATCTGACTTGAGAGAGAAGTAATGTGGGTCATTCCATATAAAATCAGTTAAATCTGAGATCATTCCCCAACTGACCTCAGCTGATTTTATTTTTAGCATATCTAATGAAGTCATACAAAATTTTGCCTTCATACTGGGTCACGGGCCATCAAAGTACAGGGATGTGTTGAAAATTGATGTTGTTTTTTTTACATTGCCTAATTGTTTTTCATCACTTTCGAGTTGCCATAAATTCTTAAGTACACGAGACAGACACATTTTCAGGACTGAAACCACATTTAAGGCAGTCACTGATTTTGGAATGAGCCAGAAGTTATTTCAAAACGCAAATGAAAATTCCCCTACAGGATGCAAACGCAGCTGAAAAAAACTCAAGTTTAGGACTCTTCAATTGGGATTTATCATCCATATCTCCCCATGGCTGCTTCTGTCTTGGACAGAGTGTCTACTAGAACAGTTCAATATTGTTTTGCCTTTCAGTGCCTTTTCAGTGCAGGCCACACTTTCTTCATCACTGTATTTTCAGGAAAAATCATTGTTAGGACAGTTAAGGCTTTATTACTTGGTTGTGTGTTACTGTGCGGGCCATCGTTTACCAAACAAAGGATGCAATTCCCATTTCAAACATCATGATTGTCTTGGTTTGAACCTAAAATCAGATCATTTGGGTGGTGAGGGCATGTGTGTGTGTCTGTATTTGTTTGTGTATGCAAACACATAGTCCACATGTGGACCACCACTTCTCCTTTCCTCCAAACTGTTTTGGAGAGATGTTGGAAAGACATGATAATGTTAATAAACCAAACTCTCCACCACCATCATCGCAACATCAAATAAGGAAATTTTTTTTTTCAAAGAATGGTGTGCCACGCCACCAGGAGTATATTACATGCTCAGTGTGCTGACAGTGCTGAGGGTAACTGTACGTGTCTTCAGTGGCTCTCAAGGCAGCCTTACACTGTACTAGGGACAAACCCAGTAAGATACAGCGTTCAGCCTCCAGCAGAATAATTCTTCTGCATCAGTGATGTTGTGACTCAGCAAACCAAGGCCACACTGCCAGAGCTGCTGACACCAATGTTAGTAGCAAAAAAAATACAACATCATCAAGAAATAAATCTGTAGAAAAGAATTTCAGACAACTAAATCTTTCTGATCCCACCAGCGTACTCCAAAACATAGCTTAATCCTGAAACATCAGCAACTTCAACTACAGTGAATCACATCAGGTCCTTTTATCAAGTGGTAAAAACAAAGACTTCCTCCCTCTGCGGCCTTAAAATACAATAGCAACAGAGCATTTTCAGACGTCCAAAAATAGTCCTGACATAAGTGATACATCTTCTGTACTTATATTTGCAAGAGGCAACATATCAGAAGAAGAGCACATGGGGAAAATACAGTTTTGAAGAAACAACTGGAAACAAAAGTGTTGACTTTTTGAGTGCCACACTGATCCTTATGTGAGGTACCAGTAAATGGTATGCAGCTGTTTCATTAAGATGCAAATCTCAGAAAGCAGGTTTATATTTTGCCTGTTAAATCTACATCATATTTCTTTATTCCTGGAAGATTACTGAGTATACTGAAGGGATTTCGTCTTTCTACAGTCACAATAAACTTATTTCAGATTAACAAAAAAACCTGAAAGAGCCCTGATTGAAGTGGTTCAGACCCAAGAGCACTCTCTTAAAAAAGGGAAACTTTAACTCAGAAGGGATGTTTGGTTTTGATACTGTGTTAGCTTTAGCCAACTTTTTCCAACAGAAGAGACTGTTGGACTGAAAGACGTTGACATCCCCAGATACTGGTGGTTAGTTGTGGCTAGCTCCACATAAGAAAGATATATTTCCCCCCTTTATTAATCTCTTTACAATCAACCAGGCACTTTGATCTCACGCTTCCACAATTACCACCATCCAGGAACTGCATGACCAGATGATTTTACAAACTACTAACAAGCTACTAAAATAACAATTAAATTATAACCTTTTGTGCAGTCGTACATTTTGATAACAATGTATTGTTACCACAAAATCTCAAGGCACACCTGGATTTCCCACTTGTTTAAAGTACTTACTCAAATACTTCCCTTTTTAAAATGTATTTTACATTTGCACCAAGAGACACATGCCTTCAAAGTCTGATACAGGACCACAACCACAAAATATGTAACTACAATAAACTGTAAAGCCTAAAATGAAAATGGAAAAAGGATGATCTAGCATTAGTGTTAATGACCTGAAAACAACAGGATGAATGAGGAGGCTGGAATGAGCGCAAAGGAAGATAAAGAAAGACAGAAAAGTCACACAACACAGAAGAGAAATCTAAAGAGGACCCTTAAAAATATTTAAAAATATTTAAAAGGGACGGTCCTTCAGTTTTTAGTTTTATAATTCAGCTTTTCAATGAGTTGCGGAATGATTCCTGAATCAGCAGGAGACGTGATTTAGAGACTGTAGAAAGCCACCCAAATATAGAGCTGGCTGATTCAGGCTTTCTGGCAGACCAGTTTAGTGATGCTAAGTGGAGAGTGGAACCTTTTAACCTAATTAAAATGTCCCAATCACTCATTTACCAGCCCAGACTCATTTAACAGCCTACTCTCTGCTTTCTGCTTGTAACCTACATGCATTTCCTCTCTGCGGGAGCTCGAGTGGTCTGCTAATGGAGCTAAAGAGAAGAAAGTGATTAACAGTGGGTAAGCCTCCCAGTGGAACCAGAAAAGACCAGGAAAAAAAAAATACAGAAAAAGCAGAGCTGTGTTTTCTCATGTGGGGAAGCTGTTAATGCTATCTGTGAACACTGATGTTGGAGTGTGCCACCAGAGAATGTGGAGGGATCAGAATCAGAATCAGAATCAGAATTATTTTTATTGCCAAGTTTGTACACAAACAAGGAATTTGTCTTGGTGTTATGGTGCAATACAGTGGTACAGAAGTGGAATATATGGAATTTGCAATATACAATATATACATAAATATAAATATAACTACACAATATATACTAACTGCCTACAGATATTAAAGAAATTAAGACATAGGTAAAGGTTATGGACAGGAAGGGGGGGAGAAGTACAAAATGTAAGTAGAAC
>VUQI01015713.1:0-11135 GCA_015106735.1 Paratilapia polleni
GAGTCCGACATTGTTTTGGCAAAATTACACACCGACTCAATATTAATTTTAGTGACCTCCGATTGGCGTAACCGGGTGTCATTACTGCCGACGTGAATTACAATCTTACCAAATCTACGTTTATCCTTAGCCAGCAGTTTTAAATTTCCTTCAATGTCGCCTGCTCTGGCCCCTGGAATACAAATACACAAGAACCTTTCTTTTGACCTTCCTGTAACAATTATTCCATTGATCAGAGCCACCTCTCGTGAGTCTGCTGTTGACTGTTCTCCTCAGCTGGGAGATGTGGTTCAAATGTCAAAGTTGTGAGCTCATGGTACATATCCTACACTCTTCAGCAAGGCAGAAAAGGGTCCTCTGTGTGAACACCTATTACCCACATACCACAGGATGATACCTACATACCAACTACGTAACACCGACATAACACTGAAGAACACACACACCACCTCAGTGACACAAAAGCAGTTTTTAAAAGCTGCAACTTCAAATTTCAACATTTTATCAGGTGACCACAGAGAGAATCTAAACAGCATAAAATGAGTCTGTTGTTTTACTTTTCCAAAACTTCCAGGCCACAAAAAAGCACACACAATATGTGTGAGCTTGATGCAAAGCAGTAGAAAAAGGGTCAGATCATTTTTACATTAGTTATGCTTGCAAAAATAATGCGCACAGTCATTCTGCACTGTAGAGAGGGGTTTGTATGATGCAGTCAACACTCCTCCAACAAACTCTAGAATTATATTTAAATCTGTTAACTGTAGACATGTAAGTTGTTTTAATGTTACAGAAAGTACATTTTCTGCAGGGACAAAGAAAAAATCACATCTGAAGAAACCTGCATCCTCCACACTTTTGAAGAGCTTAGCCTATAAAGAGAAGTTTGTATCATTTATGTTCTTTTCCTTCAATTTGGATTTTTATTTGAAATGAAAAGAAGGAATGAGCCTCAATCACATTTGAAGTCAACCACAGCAAAGTAAAACGGTAAGTAATAGCTTCTGTTGAAAACAGCTGCATCCGCTGCAGAGCAGACAGGAGTTTGAATCTGGCACCGCATCGCTCTGCTCTGCTGTCCACTCTTCTCGTCTGCTATGCAAACAGCAGCTACTTCACTCAAAAAGTACAAAAGAGTCTGGCTCAAATGTGCAAACAGGCCTCCCTAAATGAAATAATTCAAGGAAAGACTCCAAGTAAGCTGATGAGAGTCATAACAGTCCAAACATATAGAATAAAAAGGAAGAAGTGTTAAAGGTAATAAGTGTCAAAGAAATGGATGACTTACTTCTAAGAAGGTTTTTTTCTTTTCAGACCATTTGTTCACTGATGGTTTTAGTTTAATCCAGTGAGAGTCAGGCGGCTGGATGTTACAGTCCGAGCCCTACTTTCTCTTGCTCACTCACTCTCTGTCCGTCAGTTGCCTTCACCAGGAGTCACTGGGCTGATGTAAGACACCCCTGCACATAGGGGAAAAAAAGAGAGGGAGAGGAAAGGAGAGAAATACAGGGAGAGAGAGTGAGGGAGGCAGAAAAAAATCACATTCTGTGGATTCTTGGGAGTGTGCCAAAGTCCCAGAATTCCACATGCCACACATAAGGTTTCAATTAAGGCCAAATCCAAAGCTCAATCAAAAAGCTTTCTTCCTCCTGAAAGGAACCTTTCTTTTGACAGCTAGAGGACGAAGCAGCCATAACTGAAGGTAGCATTTGTGGTGGTGTCCCTGTCACTTGCTTTATATCAAATTCATATAACTTAGTGTTCATTGTTTCTTTGCAAAGTTTAACAACAAGCTTGCATTTTAAGCTTAAAAAGTGCAGAAGATTGCTGTGTTAGTGCCACTGAGTAAACTCGGTGGCACTAACACAGCAGTTTATCACAGCCTTAATAGTCAAACCAGATCCATGAAAGCGTGAGTCAAGTGTCAGAGAGAGGTCATCTTCTAATGACTTTTTGCTCTGTGTTTTGCTGCTGATGTGGCCTGAACTCAATGACTCAATTAATGGGATTCATTGGTGTTTGGAAATATAAAGTTTTCATCCTTTAGACATGGTGACTTCAGACTTTTCTGATTTATTTACATGCAAAGCTGCCTGTTTTGCTGATGAGGAAGCCATACATACATACATATATAAAATCATAAAATCTGTATAATATAATATTGTATAAACATAGCACAAAAAGTAAGGAAATATGTGATTGGTCGATTATTTCTTTGTTGTAACAATGCTTCTTGGCAATAAATCTCATACCGTTGGAAAGCCTGTTTATTTCCCTTTAAATGGTGCCACATTTGTAAGGAAAATGTATTTGTGGGTTGAGCAGCAGAGCTGAGTATGTGGGTTGCGCCCATGAAGAACTTGCCAAATCTTCTCTGCCAATGCCAAACAGCTTATTCTGCTATTGACTTTTGTTTGGTGTCGTTTATTGGATTGGATGATTGAAGTCTGAAGAAACAAGACATTTCGGCAATTCAACAATTTATTCATTTAACAAACGGGGGCCTCAGTAGCTTGTGGAAGAACCATACACAGCCACAACAGTCTGGCACCTCCTCCTCATGCTGGTCACCAGCTTGAAGTCGCCCTGTGGCACGGGCCCAACCAGGCACCTGATTGGCAGCACCTGGGGTCCCAGAAGCACAAAACAAGAGTCAACAGCAGAATAAGCAGTTTGGCATTGGCAGAGAAGATTTGGCAAGTTCTTCATGGGCGCAACCCATTTTCCTTACAAATGTGGCACCATTTAAAGGGAAATAAACAGGCTTTCCAACGGTATGAGCGTTATTGCCAAGAAGCATTGTTACAACAAAGAAATAATCGACCAAACACAAATTTCCTTATTTTTATTTTTTTCCTTATTTTCTAAGTTTATATATAATATAATAATATTATATATATATATATATATATATAATCTGTATAATATTGTCTTATATGTATAGAATGTACACTTCTAGTATTGTCTTTGTGCACATTGTCATTTTCTAAATTGTATCACGAGAGGGGTGGCACGGTGGTTACCACCATTGCCTCACAGCAAGAAGGCCTCTCGCCCTATAGCAGCTGGGATGGATTCCAGCATGTGTCATGTGTCACATACTTGGTGTAATAAATCTGATTCTGATTCTGATGGTGGTTACGTCCATGTGCAGTCTATAGTTGGCCAAAGAAGTGCCAGAATTTATGTGTGGTGGTGGCCACCCCTGTTCACGCCTCCACTGTGTCATATAAATCTAGAGAACCCCAGTCAACCACCAGTCTTTTTTTGTTTTGTTTTTAATAGATATTCATGGTCCACGGAGGATAAAAACTCCTAACTTTGACTTTGAGATTAACATTTAGATGTTTTTGAGTGAGATGCCTGTTATGTAAGGATTGTTACATCTTTGGTGATACCTTAATACCAAAGTTAAATGCACCTGTAAGTACTGACCATGTTGCCATGCTATTAGTATTTAGCTCAAAGTACCACAGACTGTATATAAAAATACTTACAGTATATGCACTGTACCTAATCACGTCATATCCAGTAGTATGACTATAGACTCCCATCAGAAAATGTAAAGTATATTAAATTTATACAAGGATTCATATACTAATTAGAATGCCGTTAAAGTGTTTTTCCGCTCAGCTACACGTACTGCAGTCTTTCCAGAGACATTATAAGAGAAGGACTTTGATCTTTCACACCATAGTGCCGTTATGGAGCTGGAGAGTCAGAAAGTGAGTCAGAAAGGAGCCACAAAGAAAATTTCCTGAATAGCTGCAGCAGCGTTGCATGCTCTGAGCCATCTTGAACATAAACCATGTGCTGGAAATTTTGATTCACAACACCAGGAGCTATAATGCAAAAAACACAACCTCCAGTCACAGGCAAGTAAAACTCACAGATTTGCAAATTTTGTGCAGATTTGTCAAAAAACATGTTAATGCCATTTGGATCATCAAACAGACACAAAGACAATGCTTTCAATATGTTTTCCATGTAGGAAAATTTATTTAATAAAGATTAATCATACTATCTCTTAAAGCTGAATAATATCCAATCTTTGTTGATTACAAGCAGAGAAGAAGCCATTATTATAAATACCCCCCACAGCCCAAACCATGTACCTTGTTTGATTGTAAGAAACAACTGTGTGATCATTACATCTCAGTCAACTGTTGTATAAAAATCACAAGTAAAACAGGTAGATGGTAATTTCCACCTATAGACAATCTATCAGAAAATATAAAAATAAGTCTCATAAGCAAAATAAATAGATGCACCTGCAGACTGCTTCATCCTGTCAGTATGACAGGAATTTCGTACTTCATCTCATGCTGTGTTCAAGTGTTCTTCAAAAACCAAAAACAAAAAAAAAGAAGAAAAAATATAAGAAAAAATGGCATCAACATATAAAGCAAGGGAAACCTGGTGCTAAAAAGTAAACTTCATGTTGCTCATTCATTCATTTTGGACAGGTCAGCTTCTTCACAAACATGTGCATGTGACATTTGTTATTGCACAGCGATGACATCACAGTTTCTCTCCCCATACAATGAGAGATAAAGGGAATTTGGGCTTTTCATCTCTCCTGCTTCCTTTTATTGATTACACTCCATTCTTCACCAGCTCCTGGACTCCATGCTCGTCGATCATCAGAGTTGGGTGAAACTCTCGGCCCTTCACCAGCTCCTCAAGACCCTTAAAGTGCAGACACCATCGGGACGTTGTTAGTGGGGTGCACTTGAGTATTTCAGGTTAACAGCTAAAGGTAAAGACAGGGAGAAGAATAACATCTGGAGTTTTATTTAGGACATTAAGCCTCGCCTCCTTACCTCTCCCCCATAGGACACCAGCGGGGAGATCTCACATTTGATTGGCAGGTCTGTTCCGTCTTTCAGGCTGCAGTGGAAAGACAAATTCGGAGAGGATCACAGGGGAAAAAAGAAACCACATGAGTGACTGTCTCAGAAAAAAGACAGTGATTGTAGCTGAGAGAAGCAGCTGCTTGGAGTCCTTGATACAGCTGTTCTTCTACTGCAGCTTGTGATTAGAGAACAAACAGAGAATCAGGGCTTCATCGCAACCAGTGATTAGTCCTTTGACCCGTAACAGAAGTCCTCTAGAAGAAAACTGATGAATAACAGGAATGTTGCACGAATGATAAATTCTAGATAATGATTACAAAGAGAAATCACTAATCAGACATCAGGTGTTCCAGGTGTTTTGCTGAGCAGCTGCCTGATGGAAAAGCTGAATGATTGAGAAAGAAGCACAACCTTTAAGAGGCTTGATAACATTCATGGTGCCATAAAGGTTTGTGAAGCACATGCTCATTTATTTCTGTCTGGAAAAACAAGCAGGTGGATTTAAACTTAAAGGCAAACTAGCAAGCAATGAAGGGCTGACCATGTAACTATTTTTCACACAAACCAACAGGTTTGTGTTCTACTGCACTCTAGTCGCTGTTTGCCAGAAAGTGTAGCTGCCTCTGTTTACCCAGCATGCAATATATCACATATATTAGTAGAAACCAAAAGAAAGGAAAATGATCTGTCAGCGGCTCATTATGACATCATTTGATCAAAGTGCCAAAGAAGACCACATTTTCAGTTGACTTAACTGATCCTCACTGTCATTTCCTGCATCACAACTGACTGTAAAGAGACTGAAAAAAGACTGCCGACTAGCAGTGCATCTACAGACTCTTCCTCTCAGTGGAAATGAAGGAAAGGGATGTCAAGGATCAGAAGTAATGTTATACGGTGTTAACACGTCTGAGCGAGAGGGTAAGAAAGCCAAAACCCCATCACCATGCACTCAGTACTGCAGAGGGATAATTACTTTCTGTTGCCATCATCTGTGACACTGCCTGCTGCTCCGTCTCTGGAAATATTGCATGGGACACACAGGAGCAAGACCAAGCATGAGAGAAGGGGGAGTGAAAGTGTGAAGCTAAAAGAATATGATGTCTATAACACAAACAAAAAGGCCAATGCATACAGTTTGTCCACAGTGTGGAAAGTGTTGAGAAGGTGGGAATGACCATGAAGAATCCATTATTAGGTGTGTTTTGTAAAGTGACATGACATGCTGTGGTCACCTGGGTATGGCGGGTACGCGTCTGCCGTTCTCGTCAATGAAGTGCCCCCCAGCGTTGAGCACCCAGCGGTGGTGGAGGGACATGAGGGCGTGTCTGGCTGTGGTGGGTGTGTCCTTTCCATCCTGAGTGTCTGCATTCTTCAGCGGGGAGAACTCGTCCTCTCGCAGCACCTCATACACAACAAATGTCCTGGTGAAAATACAAAGCGTCATGTCAGCAAACAACAGGCACTGTTACTGAAGACTGGGATGACAATCGAGCAGCTACCAGGGACTGGTAGGACTGCAGAGCTGAACTAATTAGCTGGTTAAACAAAGAGCCACTCAACAGGAAGTTAACCTGCAAAAACATTAATCATAAATCTTAAATCAAAATACTATTCTTCTCTTTATGCTCCTCAAATGTGAGGATTTGCCCAGATTTCCATTAATCAACAGGTTTAAATAAAAAAATTAAATGTGTTTCTGATGTCCAAAGTTACACACCATGTATTTATTTTTAAAAAAAAGCCTACTGTGGTTAAAAGAGAGCATCCCATTCATGTAAAAGTACATTACCCTTTCACTAAAACATAAATAAAACATGAGGCGCATACAGTTCTCGGACTGCTAATAAAAATTTAATCTCCTTTAAATTTTGTGTGACTTCCAAAAAAATAGCATGCATGCTGAAGGTGGCCCAGAGGTTCACAAGAAGATGACCTTGCCAAATTTAAATCAAGTAAGTTTTTTTTTTTCTATTTTTATGGACCAAATCCCGGAAAGTTTTGGTTGTACCTCATATATGGCTCATGACTCCATAACAGACCAAAAGCCTTTAGACCAGGCCATAATAGAACAGAAAAAAGACAGGCTTTTCAGGAAATCTGGCTGCAAAGTGAGTGAAAGCATTTGGATTTTGCTAGATTTCCCAGCCTCTAAATCTAATACATGTCCTCAGTGACACCAAAAAATATTTTTTTATTTTAAAAATACAGGATGCAAACTTAGAAGGAAGCTTGACATATCTGTCCTGTTTTTCCATCAGTCAATTATTACAGGAATACTTTCATTAAATGTAAAGTTCTATTAGTGGTAGTCTGACTCAGAGCTGACGTCATGTAACACTGAAGGAGGTGGAATGAGTGAACAGCTCATAAACCTCTATCCTCCTGTGGAGAATTTGGCAAGCTCAGTCTGCTGGACCAGACCTTGGAGAAATGGCACAAGTGGAGGATAGAAATGGAAAAAGGGGGCTGGTTCTTGCATGGAAGGACAGATCAAGGACCAGTAAAACCAGGGCCCCAAAGGTCTGCGTGCTAAATATATGCAATCCAGTCACCTCTCAAAAGGAGCAGAAGTTGTTTATTATATTCATAGTGCTTTAAAGGCTGTTAGTCTGAGGTAAGATTGAGTTTACTTGTGCTGCCACACACACATTCATATATTCTGTGCCCCATATGAAAAAAAGCACTGCAACTTACTTAGCAAACTGGAAGATGTCAAAGACAAACTTTTCCATTTTAATCCCATTTGGTTTTTCTGGTTTGATTAGTTGACCCTGAGCATCCACATACGGGATCTTCTTCTGGGCCACATGGTGCTGCAGCTGGGGCTCGTATTTCCTAATGTGAAAACAGAGAAAAAAAATGCTGTATTATAATGATGTTCCTAGTATTAAATGAAACTAATAAACAAAACAAATAGATTCTGGAAGAGTAGAGCAGAAACTGTCTGAAAACTTATAACCGTGTTTACAACTTTTTCTTACTGTACTATGTCTCTGAGGAAGGAGAAGCTGAAGAAATGATTGGCCACGTTTCCTGCGTTGAACATCAGACGACCATCAGCGCTCCGTTTCTCAGCAGTTGCCAGGGTGATCTCGCTGTACTCCACCACCTGGTAACGACCATCCACCTTGCAGACAACACCGACTGCCTCTGTTGGATTTGTTTTCTCCACCACCTGGGAAACAATGCCACAAAAAGACCTTACAATTTGCTTACCAAAAATGTCCTTTTACTACACAGTCAACTGAAAGTGGACTGTGCTTTTCCGTATTTCTTGTCATATATATATATCCTCTTCCACTGGTGGATGCTCATATCAAACCTGGCCAACGTTTTAAATAATAATTTACAGTCTGTCAGTTCACAGAACACTACTTGCAGCAGAGCAGATCACCAAAGATCCAGTCACAAACAAAACAGCCCAAAGCTGGAATAAAATAGTTAATAAAACTGCTATGAAAGAATCAGTGTACTCCAGTTTATACTATCAGCAAGTTAAAAGTCTGCGCTGCCTGTAAAAACCTCCCCCCCCCCTCTTCCTATCTGTCGGTTACTAATGACAGGGTCCTGATGGGGGGATGGTGAACCGGTAGGGGTTTGGCAGGGGGGTTGGTGAAGCCACATAACTCTTAGAGGAACTTAGTAATTTACGATGAGAGGGTGGTACCCTGCTCTGATCTGATTCTTCCATCTCTGCTCCACCCTATGTCTCATAATGTCAAGCAGGGGCAGGGTCTGGATGATCTTAAGACAGTTATTTCACTCTGTTCTGTGTTAGCTGGAAAATATACACGGTACGATTAAAATTACTTCTTGGAGATGCTTTCAAGTGTAGTAACAAGACCTTCAGATATATCAGGGATATCAAACACACACCTAGAAGCATGCAACTTCTGATTATGAAAAAAATCGAAGCAAAACGATCAAAAAGCACAGAATATATGATTAATATGTGATTTTTTTTTTTTCTCCTAAAACTAACTGGTAAGACCTGGTAGCAAAGCTTAACCTAAACCTAAAGCAGGACATCTACTGCCTCTGCACCACCAACCTTCTTTTAGTTATCAAACAAAAAAAAAAGGACGTCTCCTGATAGTTGCAAGTCCACTCTTTCTGTTGTACTGTTATCATTTAGCTCCTCAGATAGGTGTTATTTTAGAAAAAGGTCCCTCTCACTATCTGTGCACCAAGGTTTGAAAGATCTTCCAAGAATGAATGGTGGCGAAACTTTTTATCTTTTATCTTGAACAATAAACTCCTCCAGAGCAGAGCTCAGCCACTGAGTATTAAATTTTCTCCTGGTCCTTTGTGCACAGAGATTTCTCCGGATTCTCTGAATCTTCTGAAAACATTAAATACAACATCACCACAAACCAAATTTTACTCAAATTCTTGTCAAATTTATATGGGAAAATATTATTTTTTAAATCAGTGAACTATTTTCCCGTTCATCGCTGAGTGATGAACCCCTTTACATCTTTTGTTCTGCAAAACCCAGCTTCTTTGGGATGCTCTTTATACAGTATATCACATTACTAATGAATTAGTTATACAACAAAGTCAGACTTTGTATTTTTGCTTCTGTCCCAGCTGGCAAAGAAAAAAAAATCAATAAAATTTCAGTTTCAACATTTAGATGTTGTTGTTTTTTTCCAATTATTTTCATTTAAATATTGTGTTTAAATTATTCGAAAATCATTTAATTCAGTTTTTATTTTTATTTAAAACAGCATCTAACTTTTAGATGATGATTTTACAAAATAGGGTTGTATTTTCTAGTAGAAAGGGGTTTTCAGTTAAAGCCTAAACTGTTGTGCAAAATAACTGGAAAAAGTGGCATCTTCACATCACTGTATTATCTAAGACCATGATAGCCAGCAAAAGAAGATTCTGGACTCAATCCTAAATTTCCTAGAAAGCTGAATTAGTTGCATTAGAAGATTGCAGAAGTGGCTTACACCTCCACCCAGTGGCGAGTTGTGGGAGGTGCAGCTGTCTTGACACTGGAGGTTAAACTCACCACACCTTTCAATACACGACAGCCTCACACTTGAAAGCTGTGAATATTATTGGCACCCTTAGGACTTTCTGGAAGAACTAGACTGGCTCCTCAGACTGGATTGCATACTGCAAACATGACTTGACTACTGGCACACTTTTTCACTTCTTTACCTTGGATAATTCAATAACACACTTAATATTTTGCATGACTAATATTTATGTTCCACTCCTGTTTACTAAGTTATAATCTTCGTGTGTACGCCTCCTTGTAATTACTAACAGGTCAGATAAAGGTTACTTTGGACTTATGTATTCAATTCAGTTTTAGTTCTATAGTGCTTCAAGGTGACTTATCAGTATTCAGCAACTTTATGATGGGAATAAAACATGTCTGTTGCTCCCTCAGCTTTTTATATTTTGATGTGAAATGATGCAGGAGATGCAAAAAATAAATGTAAAAAGAGGCACTTTAGACAGCATAATTCACAAGCCAGCTGTTGTGGTCCTAATGGCTGATACTGACACTATTACCTTTTCCCACTTAACCAGTGCTGGTGCTCAATCGAGAACCAGTTTCATGCATTTCCACGAAAAAAAGACTTGCCAGAAAGTTGGCACCAGCACAGAACCACAACTTTGCTGGGCCAAAAGCTGAAACTACTGTTGTTAGTGACTTTGGAAGGTGCTGCCACAAGAAATTCACCAAAGATTTGCAGATGCAGATGCAGCCTGCAAACTCTGTTAGCCAACTCTGTTCGCCATGATTCTCTTCACACAAAATTACGCAAACTTTTGCTACACAACACAACGTAATGAACTGTATCAGTTGAAAAGATGTATATGAAGCCAAAAAATTTTAGTAAGTATGTATTATTATTAGCACTGTAATATACAGCTCCGGAAAAAATTAAGAGATTCATGCGTCCTTCGTAAAGACGAATCTGCCCGACTCCAGCCTTACTGAAGCATCCCCAGATCATCACCAATCCTCCACCAAATTTCACAGTGGGTACGAGACATTGTGGCTTGTAGGCCTCTCCAGGTCTCCGTCTAACCATTAGACGACCAGCTGTTGGACAAAGCTGGAAATTAGACTCATCAGAGAAGATGACTTTACTCCAGTCCGCTATGGTCCAATCCTTATGGTCTTTTGCAAACTTCAGCCTGGCTCTTCGCATGAATCAAGCCACGTACAAGGTTATCCTGGAAGAAAACTTGCTGCCTTCTGCTCTGACAATGTTCCCCAACTCTGAGGATTGGTTTTTCCAGCAGGAC
>VUQI01015739.1:1978-19246 GCA_015106735.1 Paratilapia polleni
CATCTTTTATCAGATTATGTCCACCAGATGGCGACATTGGTTCAATATTGAAACTATTGGGCTGCACATGGTGTAAGTGTGGTCTGATTCACGTCATAGAGGCTTTGGGTGTCTGCAGCTAAGGAGAGGGAGTGAATTGTGCATTTACTGATGCATCCGTCATTTTTTGACAGTCCATTTATTGGGAAGCAATTCCAAAACACAACTCAATACATCACAACTGTTCATACACTCAAAACAGCTGTTGAAAAAAAGGACTTCTTTTTAATACCATAGTAAGTAATGCAAAAAAGAATTTATTATTCATGTGCTCCTTCCATATGCACCAAAATGACTTGTTTAAGATATTGCAGATCAAACGCAGGAGGTGTATCACACTGCATGCTTACTTAATACTATGCACCATTTCATTTCACCATTTATCTTGTTTTTTCCCCTAAATTTATGTATTTATTTATTTAATGTAGTGTTTATTTTATGTTGTTTAGATCTCAGATTGTACTTTCTATTTGATGTGTTTTTGTAAAGACTTTGTAACCCTGTTTTCAAAAGGTGTCACATTAAAAAAGATTTTATTACAATTATTTTACTTTCCTAAACTATATAAAAAAAGACAAAATCAATATGCTGAAAGACATCAAACTTACTTATAAGTTATAACTGGACAACAACAATGGCTCGTTTTTAACACTTTTTGTATAATGCTTTTAAATTTAAGAAGAGGATCACATAACAAAAGCACAGTGGTGGTCAATGTCTTTGCCCTCTGCATGTAAATGTCCACTGGGTGGTGACAAAATATCACATCAAATTCAGCACAAAAGCTCTATTAATCATACCATTTTCTTCTGTTACTCATATCTTATAAGAGCTTTCTGTACTTGACAGCACTACTTCCTCCATCTGTTACCATCTGTCAGTATACGGGATGCAACTCTTTTGTTTTTTCTTCCTAAAAAGATGATCAATTTTTTTTTCTAACATGTTATTGTGAGTGTTTAACTGGGAGAAAAAAATGGCCATGTTTTTTTTCATCTTCCTCAGTCACATTTTCATCCCCTCTATAATATGGGAGACAGCAATCACAGAATGTGAAAATCCTTTATTTCTTAAAGCATTATACTTCTTAATTTTATAAACAACTGTTAAGGCAGAGCAGTATTTATACCCTTTGCCATGTGAACACATTCTGCAACCTTTCCCTTTGTTTGTGGGATGTTTAGTGCTTGTCAGTGTGATTAAAGAAGCAAGAGTACCTTAGGATGACCATAAAAACAAAGAAAAAAAATATTGTGACTGATCCAACTTTATCACTTTATTTGTTTTTACAGAAACAAGAAAGAAAAATATTTAAATTCTAAATAAAATGGAGGACACTTCCTTTGGGCAGACTAATAACACAGACTGAGCCAAAACTCAGTTAATCCACAAAGAAAATATTAAGTCAAAGAAAAACTGCAAAAACAGCATGTAAAGGCCAAAATGTTTAAGGAAGAAGCATGGAGATGTAAAAAGAGCAATAAAACGTAAATGGAAAGGTTTTCTATGGGACACCGTAAGTAACAATGCAAAACAAATGAATGAGTGGTTTGGATACTTAAAGTGTTTTGAGAAGACATAATGGAAAGCCTGGAGCTGTTGGCCCAGCATGACCAATAATTCATCCTTGCTCCAACATATCCATTGAGCCTCCCTGTCTGGTCCAATGGCAAATTATTATCAGCAATAAACCGTATACTCCAATTTTACGATACCGTGTTACTTCTGGAGGTTATATATTATATACATTATAAACTAAGATAATGGAAAAGACCGCTTCTAAGTGACTTCATTTGAAGGCTTATGGACACAGACTCACTGTTACCCTTTTCACCAAATAAAGAGTTCATACATTACTTTGATGGTTAAGACATATCTTCTAATTATATAGGGCCTTTTTTCACAGCAGCCATTCTGACATGATGTAGTAGGTACACACAGGTGTTACTCATGATATTAGTGAAGGTACTGCTCTAATTAGGTTCAGTGCCTTAAATAATGTGAATAAGAACACTGTCTTCCAGCTATTTCTTTTCAAAATGGCTGCTGTGAAAAAAGATTTATTATACTTTTGTACATTATATTCAACTTAAAGTTACTTTTATTTTCATTATTTTTTCACATCTTCAGGCCTTTTTGTGTGGCATGCTGTGCTAAAATCTGAATCCTGTTTTCGTCAGAGTAAAAAAGCTCAGATAAATCTGCTACATGCTACCTGCCCAGCATGAAATACCAGAGACACAAAATTTGTGACTACCTAACACTATAGTTTGTAAAGCCATAAAATACATCAGACCTTAGTTTCGTGGATGGATTTAACTGTTAAACACTTTTCTGCAAGTTCAGGTTATATATCAGGTTCTGTGCAACATTGTCAATGCAGCCATGTAACAAACAAACATTTATAGAATTAAAAGTGAGTCATCAGGGGTTATCACACCAGTGAATGTAATAAATGCCACCATTGTTGTTCCATTTGCCGTTTTATAAATATCCTTCTGTTTGATTCTATTTATGTGAAAGTAACCTGATACAGCTATATAAGGTACACAACTCAATTTTTTGGTTTGGGTGTAGACAGCGTATAATACAGGATGGACTGTACCAGATTGTTGCTGGATACATCTTGATCTTCCCATTCTCTGGGTACCCATAAAAAAATAAAAAAATAAATAAAAAAATAAAAATACTGAACTACACTAGTCATCTTTGTATTGCTTCCACACTCGGTACACTGGGTAAGGAAGACGTTTTTCATTTTTTCATTTTTTAAATAAGTTTGTCAGTCTGTTTTAGTGTTGGGTTTATCTTTGTCCCCCAAGTGCCTGCACTGTCATACAGCATTGTCAGAAAATTTCCATTTTCCTACTGTGGGAAAAGAACAACTCAAATCCTCTTCTACATTATATAACTGCATATAATCCTTTTTAATATAATCGTCCTTGAAACGGACATCCTGAAATGACAAAAAAACAGGTGTATAAATCTCTGGGGTTAAACTTGAGAGTAGGAATCCTGACTATTTTTATGCTTTGCTTTCAATAGAGATTAATGCAGAATTCCCAGTTAATGGCTAGTTTCATCAATGACTGAAAAAAATAAAAAAAATCAAGGTCAAACCAGTGTTTCTTCAGACTTCTTCTCACCTCACATCTCATGATGAACAGTCTGTGGAGGTCAACAGTCACCACTGTTTGTGATTAAAAAGAAGAATGGCACAGATGAGAAGGAGGACACATTGATTTTTAATTTCTCTCTGCTCAACACTCTGTCAACATATGGTTTTAATTCATCCTTATTCTTTTTTGGTTCACACACACATACACAAATGCACACACACACACATGTACACACACCCCTCTCTAAAGTATCACAAGGACAAGGCAGATCTCTAGCTGGTTTACCAACAGAGGTCCCTTAGTCCTTTCGCCGGTGCTCTCACATCTTAATTTTTCATGTGTAAAAAAGAGCAGTCATAATGGGTGACAGTGAACAATATACTTAATAAACCCCAGACTTATGTTCCCCCGAGATAGCTTATGATGATAAAAATATAAAATCCCAGTGTACATACAGTATCTATCTGCTCGTATGAAAGCCCTATGTAGACAGAACACTTTCATCAAGGTCTTGATGTAAAAGATCAGTGTAATCAATTTACACTTGTGTGCAATGCCATGTGTAACGTAGAACACGTAGAAAATTACCTGTTACCTAAGTAATCACTTTCAGTTTCTAATTAAACAATTATGTAACTTAAATGAAATAATTTCTTAAATTGTCCGCAAAAATGGACAGACCTGTTTTGGGCAAAAATCACCTGACCTCAGTTTGTTGCCTGGAAGAACAAGTTTGTAATGGTAAAGTGCAATGATCTTGTGTATGCTCTTCATATCATGATAGGGATTTAGGCTGTATTGTTAACTGGCAATTACTTGACAATGTATCTCCAGCAATGTTAAGGAGTACCATAAAAATAAAATGTAGTACAACAAATTAGTTTCTACACAGTAAATTAGTTACAGTATTTAATAAAAAGCTAAAAATGTAGCTGATTTTAATTTTTGACCATTATCCCCTTCAAGGTTGTCTCTTGTGCAGCTCTGCATTACTTGCAGGGAATCCTTGAAGTCCGTTCTGTATTTAGGATTATATACTATGAATCCCTCCTTCAGGGTCAAATCAAAGTGTCAATGCTGAGTTAAAAAAAACCTCAAGTGTGGTGAATGACATTGTATGGCTGCTGTCAGCACAATAAAAAGGCAAGAGGCTTAATCTCACCACCCACTGTATCAGATTCTGTTCCCTGCAAGCTTAGATAGAATGTTACCCAATACAGTGACTGTCTTTTCATAACAACAGCAGAACAACATCAACAACAACAAAAAGTCTAAAATTATAAAGTTTACTGCAGGTTTTTGCTTTATAGTAATTTCCATTTTAGCACAATGTTTTTGGCTTTCAAGCACATTTGATGTCTTTTGTTTTTGTCCATAAGGGAGTTGAAGGAATAAGATGCATGGTTTGGGCTGAGAGCTATAGGAAATTCTGAATCATTTATAAAGTTTGATCTGAGAAGCAATGCTGAGCTAAAGCAGGAAAAGCACCCATAGGTACATGGGAAAGACTACACAGAGACTGTTTTGTTAACAGTGGCCATTGCTGAATAACATGGGTTGTTGTTCAGCACTGACATCTTATATCTGAGTTTTATCTCTTTATAGCTATACCCTAACGCCTATATCTGCAAAATTTCATTTAACTATCTATATATTTTTTGAGGCCTTATTACACATTGCAGCCAGCAGATATCCAAGCCAAGACTTCCTTTTCTGTGCCTCTGTCATTGTTTACAAAAGTAAATACGATAATAAAGGGCTTAATCATGATCAGATTGTACTGTATATTCCCTCAGTGTCTCTGTATGTATTTACACTCAGAAGCCACTTTATGAGTTATAGCTTGCTAGTACCAGGTTGGATCCCCTTTTGCTTTAACTGGCTTAACACCGCCCTGCATCATATTTGCTGTATGAAATCTAACACTTGTTCTTTACTAATCTTGGGTTGCTGATTTCAAAAATAATATCCATTTTGCTCTATCACGTTTCACAAGTGGCAATCAGAACACATTTTGCCTTATGTGAGCGTGAGGAGGGTGAATTCAATGCAATTCAATTTAGGCTAAAATGGAAATTACTATAAAGCAAAAATCTGCAGTAAACTTTATAATGTGAAGAAGTCTTTTGTGACCTTTAATCACCACCTAAACCATCTCAGCTTGGGTTGTACTGTGAAGTCCTGCTCCAGGTCAACACACCTAAATTCTTTGCAATCCTCACTAGTCTTGTGTCTCGGAAGTCATTTTTCAATGCTTAAACCTAATGCGATATGGCCAATAACAGGAGAAATTGTAAACACGATCCAGATGTTTTTTTTGCTATATCTGTGGATGCTTCACTACATCCAAACAGTGACAAACATAACAGATTTTGTGAAAAAGGCATACTTTACTTATTTTGGTATGAAATTGGGTGACCAAGAGAAGCCAGGGGCACGGGTGTGTGTCGAAAAACCTCCGAGCATGGACTAAGGGAAAGAGAAAGAGCTTGAGTTTTGGTATTCCAGTGGTATGGAGGTAGACACAGAATCACTTTGATGACTGCTACTTCTGTTTAATCAATATTTCTGGATCAGTTCCCCTAACCTCCCATCAGCAATGAGACCTGTACCACATTCAGATGAAATACCACCTCCCATTTTTACTGGCTTAGTTGATGAGAGAGAAGAGTCTGATGATGTGTTGTCTCTAGATTGTTACTGAAGTCCACATTGTTGAAATCTTTTGTGATTTGGAAAAGAGCAAAAAAATTGAATCTGAATGAAAAAAGAGAAAGAAAACTGTTTTTGTGAAAAACAAAACAGTACATCACTGAATATTTTTATTGATATGTTTGAACTCAGCATGATTGAATTAGGTAATATCAACTATTTTCTGGAAAACAGCAGAAATTTTATTTTTTGTTGCAGGGGGGTGTAATTCTTTTTCAACATGTTGAAAAGGAGTGTTTTAGGAGTGAAAACATTCCTGGGATTTTGGTCCATACTGACAAGCATAAAATACACAACTTCTGTCTTCCCAAAGGTGCTACGTCGGATTAAGATTTGGTGACTTTTGAAACATTTTAGTACAGTACACTTATTGTCATGTTCAAGAAACCATTCTAACATGATTCAAACTTTGTAACTATGGTGAATTATCCTGCTGAAAGTAACCATTGAAAGGTACTACCCCGTGTTTCTAAAAGGATAGACATGGTCAGCCACAGTACGGGTATACTGTGACATTTAAATAATCCTCAACTGGCTCTAAGGGGCTCAGAGTGTGCCAAAAAATACATCTGCCATAAGGCCGAATTTTTGATACAAGGCAGGATGGATCCATACCTTTTATGTTGTTATTCCAAATTTTGATCCTAGCATCTGGATACTGCATCTATAATTGAGACCTTTCAGACCAGGCAATGTTCTTTGAATTATTCATTGTCCAATTTTCATAAGCCTGTGTAAATTGTAGCCTTAGTTTCCTGTTTTTAGCTGACATGAGTGGCATCCAGTGTGGTCTAATACTGTTATATTTCATCTGCTTCAAGATTTCATGTGTTACGATTTCAGAGTTGCATGATGTATGTCCAGTGACCAAATGGAACCACTGTTCACTGGATGCTTATTCTCTGTAAACCCTAGCAAGGTTTGTGTGTGAAAATCTTCCATCCATTTTCTTAACCACCTGTCCAACATAGGTTTCTGGGAGACTGGAGCCTATCCCAGCTATCAAGGGGTGAGAGGCTGAATGCACCCTGGACAGGTTCAAACCAGGAACCTTCTTGGTTTACGGTGATAGTGCTGACCATTGCACTACTGTGCCACCCCTATGTAAATTAACACTTACTACAACATTTAAATCAGCCCCTGTCTGGCACCAACACTTGCAATATTCAAATGTTTTGCTTTTCAAGTCACTTGAATCACCTTTCTTCTTCATTCTGATGTTTGGTTTAAGCTTCAGCCAAGCGGCGACCTCCAGGGCTCAAAGGCCAACTCAAAAGTGCCAAGAAATGCAGTTCCTCAAATGAACTGTATTTGAGGCTGGCTCCAAAATCAAGTCAATCCCCATAGACTCTCATGTCAAAATTCCCAACTTAACAGCATTTTATCTATTTAATCTAAGTAATATGGTCTGCTATAAGCTAAGGACTGTGTAAAAAGTCACTTTTGGTAAAGCTAAGTATTGTTTAGAAACCAAACTTGCCTACCCTTTCAGGGTTGGACATCAGCTTTCAGTCTTTGTCCAACGCTGCCTAGACACATCAACATATAAGATGAAGCAAAGAAAGCCACTCCTAAACTGCTAAGGTTATATAATTTTTTGAAAAAAAGAAAATCAGGCTATTTTCCACCTTTTATCACCAAGAATTATCCATAAACATCTCTCTCTCTCTCTCTCTCTTCTCTGTGGTTTGTTTGTTTTCTGTAGTTTTTCTCCAATGCTGATTTAAATTCACAGTACAAAACAACATTTACATTGTATTTATCCTGTCATTTGGATTTTCCCCAGGCTGTAGTAATTTTAATATCATGGGAAATCCTTTAAATTTATTAGGCATCACATCCCACAGCAGACTTAACTCCATGAGGCTGCATTCAGACCAATATTAGCAGCATTCAAAACATGCAGTCCCCTCATTATTTCAATGAAGCCAATGTGTTCATGCAGCAGGGTGAATGCAAAATTGCAGGGTTGTCCTGGAAAAACAATGAGCCTTTTTTTTTTGCCAAAGAAGGACAAAATGTGTTCAAGACGTTGATTTGTGGGGGAAAATGTGTTTAAAAAATCAGAGTCTCAAAACATGACATGAATTTCCATTGGCTGTGTAGATTGGTTTCACAGTTTGTCACTTGAATGTTAAGAAAACACTCATTTACTGTTTTCATAATGGAACACTTAAAGTTAAGGCTGAGATCAGCAAATTACCAACTGAGTTGAACTAAGAGTTAGCAAAAACTCCACATAAATTAGGAATTTTGTTTTGTTTGGAAAAGACAAAAATAAGCATTACTGTGACATGAAATGTAGCCGTGTTATACTGTTTTTTTGACCAGCTGTTGATGTGTTATTTTCTCTCTTACCCTTTCTGTCTCTCTGTTTCCCTAATTCACACTCTCCATGAGCAAATTGCACAAAGCTGTGAGCCAAATGTAAGCCTTTGCTGATGGGCTAAGGAGTAGAAAAATGATTTTCTGCTTCCAGTTTCTCTTTGGTGAGGGAAGCAGAGTGCAGTTACACAGGATTAAAGGCATTCGGCTTCCAACTTGAGTCTGCTTTGACTGTAGTCCTGGAGTCATTAATGTAGAACTGAGACAACAGAGAAGACTTGCACAAGTTTAATAACGAACATATGTTTTCTCTGGTCTGCCTGCTTTCCTGGGTGTTTGACTTATTCTTGTTGTTCTATTCTTTTTTGTCACTTCTGCTGTCAAACTCAATTCTCTCGTCACTCTGATCAAATATTCTTCTTTCCCGATCAGCCAATCAGTCTCTGTTCCCCGTTCTCCAAAACTCATTGCTATTCTGCCTTTTGGACTCTCATTCATGCAATCCACCTCCTCCCCGTCTCCACCTTATCCTGGATGTTCAAAGAGCCTCGTACAAGTCTCCGTTTGCCATTTGCTCCACTACCAGTCTCTAGGCTTGGGGACTCCTGTCTTGCTTTCTACCTGCTGAGACATCACTCTGCTGTGTTGCTTAATCCAAATCTAATCACAAAATAATTTATTATTCAAACTATGTTCATCAGTAAATAATGATTTTTTTTTTCTTACAACTGATCTCTCCTTACTGAACTAGCTGCGACTTAAAATGACCTCTATAATTGATCAACCTTGAATAGTCACCTGACAAAAGTTGAACTTCCTGCATGTGTACTGCATGCACACTTTATATTTTTTTTCCACATCTCATTATGACTATTGTCATCTCTCCTTTTTTAAAAGGTACTAGCAATTTAACCACAAGTGGAGACAATTTTGTTGTGAATCAAGATACAGTTCTCAGTCTATTACAACTTGGATCTTCTTTTTGTAGCTTTGGCTTGCATTTTTATCAGTTGTGACAAACTGTTTGGCAGATTATCCATCCATCTATTATCTTCCACTTATCCACAGTTGGGTCACAGTGTCAGCAGGCTAAACAGGGTATTTCAGACATCCTTCTCCCCAACACCACTTTTCAGTTCCTTCTGGGGCATCCTGAGGTGGTCCCAGGCTAGATGTATAATCTCATCAGTGGGTTCTGGGTCTACCCTGGAGTCTCCTTCCAGTTGGGCATTTCTGAAAGGGAGGTGCCCAGGTGGCATCTAACCAGATGCCTAAACCATGCCAAGTGGCTCCTTTCGACACGGTTGTACTAGGAGCTCCCTCCGGATGTCCGAGCCCCTAACACGAATCTCTGGTCTGAGCCTAGCTACCCTACAGATGAAACTCATTTCAGCTGATTGTATTTGCAACCTTACTCTTTCAGTCATTACTCATTACAGCCAGTGAGGGCAGGAATGCAGATGGACTGGAAAAGATTCACCTTTTGGCTCAGATATCTTTTCATGCCGCACCAATCTGCCAGTCCACCTTACACTTACACATTACACCCTACCTTACACATGAACAAGATCCCAAGATACTTGAACTCCCTCGCTTGTGGCAACAACTCTCCTCTAACCCTGAGGGGTCACTCCACCATTTTCCAGCAGTTTTCCACCCTTTCTGGCCTCAGACCTGATCAGTCCTCATCAAACACTGCTGTTTGAACAAAGGTGCTAGCATCTCAGAGATACACATGAGGTTACATTTGCCACCTGCACTGGGACACACTAGTTATGATCTTACTTCCATCTCATCACATATGGAAACTCATTCAGCATCCCTTAGCGCTGCATTAAAATGCAGTAGGTATCGCTAATTTTTCAGTATAAAGGGTTAATGTTGTTAAGGGGTAAAAGGGCAAAAGACCACTATCTTTTCCTTAACCAGACTATGTAGAGTTGATGGATAAACCTAACCAAATAGAGTGAAAGCAAAACTAAACACAAAGAACAAAGTAAAAACACAAAGCTACTAAATAGGACACATACCACAGTCTCCTGACTGAAAAAGTTGTCATTTACCACAAAGACTGTAAGCACTTGCAGTCCCATATTGCCGCTGCTGTTACCTGGAGTGACTTTTGACAAAAGGTCAGTATTTCATGCCCTGGAATGACAAACTGTTAGACTGTATCATCACCAAATGTAGATAGTTCACTGTATTTCCCATCAGTACTTGATAACTTAGACATTTTCCAAATCCTGTAATAGTGCACTCCCCCAAAATGTTTTGAACCCAAAAGAAGAACAGAATTACAGAAGGCACTGAACTGCTCCACCCCTCGCAGAGATTCTGCACCTGCACCTCTTTGTCTTCTGATTCGGTGTCAAAAATTACACTGTGAAATAATGACCACATTATTTAATACATTATTTAACAGTAAATCAGAGTGGGTTTTTTTCCCCTCAGTTGCTTGTAACATATTTTGTGTCTACAAGTAAAACCATAGCTTATCTACCTCTAAAAACTAAGAGTAATTTTTAGAGTAGCTACAGTTTGAGTCTTCACTATATATTTTAGTTTTTTGTTTTTTTTTGCATAAGTAACCACTAGAGTAAGAGCTATCTTGATAGTTTGGGACAACCCATTTTAAACACTGACTGCTGCAGAATAACCACATGTTCACATAACAAAGAACAATGCAATGCAAGTATTTGCATCATGTGTTTGCATTTTAGACAAGACAAGGCAATCAAGTCACACAGCCCAGAAACTGTTTGCCAAATAAGAAATAATATGGTACATGGAGTTTCTCAGAGACATTTTAGAGGAATCAACAAAGGCTCTCTATACATCCATTTTAATTCCTTTTTAGTGTTCTGTGGCGTGTTGCCTGTTTTACTGCTCAAAATGGGCACAAACTGCACATAGTGGAGGGGGGAGAGGTTTGCCCTTTTTACCCCATCATTAACCTTTGTCTCACTTCCTCAGACACAGTGACATGCACTGGTGAGTATCGACCACATGGCTAAGCAGACAGGAAGGGTAGGTGTGTGTGTGTGTGTGTGTGTGTGTGTGTGTGTGTGTGTGCGCGCGCCCATTGAGGCTGTCTGTAAATCATGTCCTTTGTCTCTAGGAACAGCGTCTGGGTCAGTGATCAAGGTCACAGACACAGTTCTAATTGAGTTTCCTGGAAATACTGACCACTGAACGCCAGAGTGAAATTTACTTAAACTTTTTTAATATTAGTAACTTCTGTTCTGACTACATTCTCTATAAATTTAATGATATCTTTGTCAAATATTTTACTAATTAATTGTTTGTTTGTTTTTTAAATATACTGTATATTAATAGTACTGTTAAGAATTTTATTATAGTAGATTTTAGATTATTTATATTATATTTGGATATTTTGGATATTTTACTATTGTCAGTTTTTACTGTTTGCCAGTTATTTTTACTGATAATTTTCAGACATAGTGATAAGTATTTTTAGAGAAAGTGTAGATCCAATTTTTTAATTATTTTAAACTTCATTCATTTAATTTTGTTTTTTTTTTGTTTTGGTTTTTAAATACTGTTCATAGATTTTGACATTTGCAGGAAATGTTTGCACATTTCTTAAACAGAAAACGTGAATGTGATGTGGTGAAATTTAACAATCATTTCCATTATCTTATTTTTTTGTCAACATTTTATTGTTTTATTTTATTGCATTTTATTTATCAAGCAAATTAAATATCTGACTTGAGTTTAAGTTCCTTAAGTTTCAAGAAAGATTGTTTGCAGGACCTTTTGTTATTTACTATTTAAATACTATTTAAAAGTCCCTCAAGTCCTGTCAACTGCCTTGCTTTTGGGAAACTCAGGCTGTATGCATGGTTAACCCTAACTATTATGCAGTCCAGAACCCCTCTCTTATCTGTTGCTGTCCAGAAGCTTAGTAACACCAAAAGCATTCTGCTTTGTAATTACTTCCTTGTGAAATTGTTCTAGAAGGAGCTAAGGAGGGTAAGATAAAAAGGTAACAAAGGAGTAGCACTAGCACTCTAGCAGTAAGGTTAGAAAGCTAGTGTTATTACATAAAGAGATGAAAATGACTCTTTCATTGCAGTTACTTTTATATTACACAATACCAGATTTAGTTGGTGTGAGGGAGATTAAAAAACTGAAAAACATGCAGTGATTTCAAATGAGTTCAAATTTAAATTTGCTTTGTTTGTCTGATCTATACAAAGAAGAAAAAAGGTACATTTAACTTGCACTACAGCCTCCATTCATAACTGAAATGGAGGTCAGCAATCACATCTTACTCGGTGCTTGCAAAATTTGCACTTCTAACATTACTACAAGAGCGATCTTGAGAGAGGACACAGTGGATTTGGTGTACAGCCATGCAAGCAAGTCTGAGAGGATACACAGCTAAATATCAGCTTGCTAAAATGAATGGAGTAACATTGCTAACATGTTGATATTTTCCAGGTGTAATGTTCACCATGTTACCATCTTAGCTTAATGTTAGTATGGAAACATATGCTCTTCAGCTCTGAATGGAAAGCACAGCTGAGGCTGAATGTCATCACTTCAGAGTATTTGGTAATAAATGTAGTGCACAAAGTAAATTATTGGACAAGTAATAAAGCATGAATTCACAAATGTTATTACAGCTCACCATGGGTCAGTATCCATTTTCATTCCACTCCATTCAATAGCTGATGATTAAAACACTCAACACACAGTAAGATTCATCCTAATGTAATGAATATATAAAATGTAATTACAATCTATTCAACAGCTGTTAAAAAAACGTCAAAATTGTGTCTTGACCAGCCTACACAATTGCATTATCATCCCCTGGTCCTTGCTGCATTAGTGACTTAAAACTACATTAATTTTCAGTGAATTTCATCCTAACCAATATGGAGCTGTTCACTGACCCATGCTTAGAGAATGATAAAAGACATGTACATACAAATAGATTTGTCAGTTGATCCATGGTGCAAATCTCCTATTTCACCACAACTCAAAGGTGCTCTGTTAGATTGAGTTCTGGTGACTGTGGAGGCCATTTCAGTACAGTGACATGTGTGTTATATCCTTTTGGAAGCAGCCATCAGAAGATGGGTACAATGTGGTCATAAAGGGACGGACATGGTCAGGAACAATACTCAGATAGGCTGTGACATTTAAACACCATTAACACCACCACCACCAGCCTGAACCGTTGATACAAGACAGGGTGGATCCATGCTTTCATGTCGTTTATGCCAAATTCTGACCCTACCATCCAAATATCGCAGCAGAAATCGAGACTCATCAGACCAGACAAAGTTATTCCAATCTTCTATTGTCCAATGTTGGTGAGCCAGTGTGAATTATAGCCTCAGTTTCCTGATCTTAGCTGACAGGAGAGGCACCCGGTGCGGTCTTCTACTGCTGTAGCCCATCTGCTTGGTTTGACATGTTGTGTGTTCAGAGATGCTCTTCTGCATACTCTGGTTGTAACAAGTAGTTATTTGAGTTACAGTTGCCTTCCTATCAGTCTGGCCATTCTCCTCCAGTGAGCAGAACTGCTGCTCACTGGAGGAGACCATTCTTTGTGAACCCTAGAGATGGTTGTGTGTGAAAATCCCAGTAGATCAGCAGTTTCTGAAATACTCAGATCAGCCCATCTGGCACCAACAACCACGCCATATTCAAAGTCACTTAAATCACCTTTCTTCCCCATTTTCATGCTTGGTTTTAACTTCAGCAGGTCGTCTTGACCATGTCTACATGTCTAAATGCATTAAGTTGCTGCGATGTGATTGGCTGATTAGATTTAGTTAACAAACCCTTGAACATGTGTACCTAATAAACTGGCTGGTGAGTGTATATCTGGCAGTACACCAACAAAACAGGGATTGGGAGCAACACCTGTGTAATCCATGATGTTTACAGAGCTATGCAATGTGACTGCAGTCTCTGTTTTCATTTTTGCAATTTTTATTGTTATAATTGGCTGTGTGTTATTATTTCATGTGTTTTTTTTTTCTTTAACTTTAACTCTTTCTTGCCACAGAATAATTAGTGTGCAAACATTTCTGTTATTTCTTTTAATAAGATAATAACAAAGTCAAAAGTGTGTCAGATTGTGGTTGGAGCTTCTATCCGACATCCTATTCACCCAAAATATCACCTGATTTCTGTGCACTCAGTGACTAAGCACTGTGCACATTAAAATACACAAATTATGCACACTAAGCAGGAGGAGTATTGACTTGAATGTACACATGCACTCACAGCCTCACACTTCCTGCAGTGCACACACAGATTTGGTAAACATCCCGGCATTGAATCCCCCTGCATTTCCTGCAGTATTCAGGATATTTATGTATTGTGATGGTTAATGATAAATTCTGTTTACATAAACCTGGATAGGCTGCTATTCGGATTATGTGGAAAACACACATATTCTGTACCACCTCCAATTAACTGCTTGCTTTGTTAGCAGCAGGAGCCTGGATTCTATTGTTGCATTTGATGTCCATTTACTGCATTCATGCATAAACAAATGCTGCTCTTCAAAGTCGTGCCGCCTTTTTGAAGATGTCATATTACTTCCACGCATAATCACTTCTGTCCTGAGGACACTGTAATGAAAGCCAGACAGGACTGTCACTGGCAGTTGATGCTTATGCTGCATTAAGCTTGTAGATGATCTGAGCCACTGAAGCTGTCTGGTTTAGGGGATGGGTGTGTCAGGATGTCAGATTTAAAGGTTGAAGGCCAAATACTCTGCAATTTGTACTTCAAGATGAGGAATTGATTTTGTCTGGATGTGGAAACATCTATTGTTTAATGTGTGTGGCTGAGTATTACTGTGGATCAGTGCTCTGACAGTGTGAAGTTTTACAACTACAATGCAATTTTAATACTCAACAGAGTAGCCTTTTAATGAGCAATTAAGTTAAAACCCCCATTTGTCCTCTTAATTAGTGTCCATCTGCTGTCAGTGGCATTTGACTGTTTCTGTTCACACTGAAATATTTGCTGAAATATAACACTAACATCAAAACCAGTAATTACCCTTGAAGGAACCCCTGAGTTTCTTCAGCATAGGTATGAAAAATAACGAGCACGCTGGAAGTTCCCCAGAGACAGTGGAGTGAGACGGATTGTCAGACTTGTCACATTGTGGAACAATTCGTGAAGAAAATATCTCAAAATCACACCTGCCTATTTTCATAGCCAATCAAGATCATTGTCAAAGTGTGAGAAGTCAACAGAATAAAAAACAACCACATTCCAATCCTAACAAGGTGCCAGACTGAATACAGAGTCAGTAACAAACATTAAGTCCACACATTCAAAGTTGCCCTCAAGACATATACAGTGCTTAACAAATTTATTAGACCACCTGTCATAAAAATTGAGAAAGACCATCCAGCATCACAAAGCGCTTTAATATGGACTCTTTTTCCTTTTCAGCGAGTTCTCAACGTTTTACCATTTTCAACAGGAGTGAGGAATTTCAAACTGAATTCACGTGTTTATACATAAATTTGAGCCGGCACACTGGACTTCTCTTAGAAGTCAGAAACGAATCAAGCGTAACATTCAACCACTAAAACTAATTTTTCTGTACAGGAATGCAAGTAAATAACTGTAAATTCATCTTAATCAAAAATAATAATATTGTGCTTTGCTATTTTTTTCTGTTTTGTAAAACAGTAAATTCAAAAATTCATGGATAACAACAATAATTATATTTTAGCATCATTTCGATTAAAGAGCTTGCACATACTGGTGGATTAACCATTATAGAAACATAAAAAATGATTTTGGTAATTACCAATATTGTTAATTTAGGACAGCTGTGACATAAACCTTACACTGGGTGGTGGTCTAATAAATTTGTTAAGCACCGCATATCGTTTTATGAACAACTTCACAGTCTTTAAAGCTTAAAGATCATCAGTGCACAGAATAAAAAGAACACCCTGGTGCCACTGCATGTCCATCTACAGTATTTCCTTAAAGGACAGGTAATCTGAATCACTGCAAGATGTCAAGGAGTTTCTGATGAAGACTGCAGAGCTCTGAAAAACCAAATATAATAGAAGCCAATAAATGTTATACTTCTGGGAGCAACTTACATTGCATAACGGTTTCTGCTCTCAAATCAAAAAAGGCAATTTGATGGGCTTCACTCCTATTTTTTCTTTTCCTGAGAAAGTAAAGTAAGAAAGAATTAGCTTTGAGTATGCAGACAAGAACATAGTGTATGAAACTAATAAAGTTTGTCATGAGACTAATAAAATGAAGAGGGAATACCTCTTTGAAGTCTGAAAACTGGGTCCTTCTAATCAGTAGCTTCACAGAATATTGTGGTGCTATTTTATTACATTTTACATAAAATAAGTTAGAAAGAGACATTTTGTCCATAATAAAACACATTCAATTACTTCTACCACATAAAAATACAACTTAGTACTCTGGGTACTCAATTTTCTTTTTACACCTGCGTAAATCTATCAAAAACGAGATAGAAAAATAATGCAGGTGACAAAAGGCCACTTTAAAAGTGAGTTAACTATCGCCCGTATGGTGAATTATAAGACTGAAATTTCAGGTTTATTTCTATCTGGCATACAGCATTTCCCATATACAGTGGTGTGAAAAAGTGTTTGCCCCCTTCCTGATTTTTTAGTTTTTGCATATTTGTCACACTTAAATGTTGCAGATCATCAAACAAATGTTACTATTAGTCAAAGATAACCTGAGTAAAAACAAAATGCAGTTTTTAAATGATGATTTCATTTATTAAGGGAAAAAAGATATCCAAACCTACCTGGCCCTCTGTGAAAAAGTAATTGCCCCCTAAACCTAATAACTGGTTGTGCCACCCTTGGCAGCAACAACTGCAATCAAGTGTTTGCAATAACTGGCAATGAGTCTTTCACATCATTGTGGAGGAATTTTGGCCCACACTTCTTTGCAGAATTGTTTTAATTCAGCCACACTGGAGGGTTTTCGAGCATGAACGGTCTGTTTAAGGTCATGCCAAAGCATCTCAGTCAGATTTATATCCAGACTTTGACTAGACCAC
>VUQI01015740.1:10685-25198 GCA_015106735.1 Paratilapia polleni
ACAAACTTTAATTTAAAAAAAAAAAAAAAAAAGAAAGAAAAAAGGAACATATAAGACACTTGAAAGTCAGGGGTTAAAATTTTAAATCTAAATCATTTAACACTGCTGACAGATTTTCTTTGCGGTCTAGTCTTCTGCAGACCAGCACAGCATCTGTTGCCAGTGAAGATTCAAACTCGTTGCTCTCAGAAGTATGTCCTTACAAATGGCATTTTAATAGGAACACTCCTCTTTCTTTAAGGCTTTGTTTGACACATTGCTTCTCTGGTCTCTCTCCAAGTTATGGCAGCTGCTGTTTATGGAGCGCTCCGCTCTGCTCTCGCATCCGCCCTCCTCCGACTCCGACCCAGATGACAGTGAGCAGGTATCTGCTGGTCAGAGCCGTCCTCTTCCAGCATCACCAGGCCCTGCTGAGGCCACAGGGCTAGAGTCTCCTTCCAGCCCTGAGCAAGAGAGGCTGTCTAGGACCTCTGAACAAAGGCCTGCAGTGGAAGGGTGTGTGAACATGGTATAGAACCAACAAGCAGAGGAGAAATGAAAACCCATTAACGTTTGTGATAACAGATTAATAATTTCACCATGAATGGCGTCAAGACAATAACTATACTGCCAGTTTAAAAATATTTTTTTTCAACCTTAAAGGTTAATGACCTTTTGCATTATATTTGTGAAGTTTCCACATGTAAGGATCCCCCAGTACTAGTCTGATATTTCCAACATACAGTGGAGTGAAAAAGTGTTTGCCCCCTTCCTGATTTTTTATTTTTTTTTGCATGTTTGTCACACTTAAATGTTTCAGATCAAACCAATTTAAATATTAGACAAAGATAACACAAAATGCAGTTTTTAAATGAAGGTTTTTATTATTAAGGGAAACAAAAAAATCCAAACCTACATGGCCCTGTGTAAAAAAGTGATTGCCCCCTAAACCTAATAACTGGTTGGGCCACCCTTAGCAGCAACAACTGCAATGAGTCTTTTACAGCTCTGTGGAGGAATTTTGGCCCACTCATCTTTGCAGAATTGTTGTAATTCAGCCACATTGGAGGGTTTTCGAGCATGAACCGCCTTTAAGATCATGCCGCAGCATCTCAATCAGATTCAAGTCAGGACTTTGACTAGGCCACTTCAAAGTCTTCATTTTGTTTTTCTTAAGCCATTCAGAGGTTCCATAAATGGAATTCATGGTTCCATTTACCACAGCAAGTCTTCCAGGTCCTGAAGCAGCAAAACAGCCTCAGACCATCACACTACCACCATCATATTTTACTGTTGGTATGATGTTCCTTTTCTGAAATGCTGTTACTTTTACTCCAGATGTAATGGGACACACGCCTTCCAAAAATTTCAACTTTTGTCTCGTCAGTCCAAAGAAAGTCTCTGGGATCATCAAGATGTTTTCTGGCAAAACTGAGACGAGCCTTTATGTTCTTTTTGGTCAGCAGTGGTTTTCGTCTTAGGACTCTGCCATGCAGAGGTGGAGTCATGAACACTGACCTTAACTGAGGCGAGTGAGGCCTGCAGTTCTTTAGATGTTGTTGTGGGGGTTTTTTGTGACCTCTTGGATGAGTCGTCGCTGCGCTCTTGGGGTAATTTTGGTCAGCCGGCCACTCCTGGGAAGGTTCACCACTGTTCCAAGTTTTCTCCATTTGTGGATAATGGCTCTCACTGTGGTTTGCTGAAGTCCCAAAGCCTTAGAAATGGCTTTATAACTTTTTGCAGACTGATAGAGCTCAATTACTTTGTTTCTAAAAAAAAAAAAAAAAAGCATTTTGTGTTTACTTGGGTTATTTTTGTCTAATATTTAAATTTGTTTGATGATCTGAAACATTTAAGTGTGACAAACATGCAAAAAAATAAGAAATCAGGAAGGGGGCAAACACTTTTTCACACCACTGTATATCTAGAGGAAGTAAATGGAAGAATTACTAAAGGTTTCTTGCAGCTGCCTTGGTTTCTAGATCACTCTGGTTGTCTGGTCTGCTTTCCTGCAGCACGCCACAGCTGGCTGCAAGGCTGTGAGGGGTCCTGGGAGCACCCCCTGGCAAATGCAAAAAAATACATAAAGGTGTTAAAACACTTTAAACACCTGCTGTTATTTATTTTAGAAATGCATTATTTAGAAAGTTGTGATAAATAAGTAAAAATACTGAATCAAGATTTTTTTTCTTTAAATAACGCTAAGCATCATGATCACCATTTCTAGCTACTGGTGAGTGGTAAGTAACGTCATTACGTTACATGCTACTCGTCCCTTACACTGACATCAGTGATTTCAGCGTTGGAATTTTGTGGTTCCCCTTAACTGGGCCGACCCCTTCATGAGCATAGCTAAACTTCATTCATTCAGTAGGCATCTAAACTTAAAGCAACTCCTTTAACTTGCCTCTCTGCCTCCCATCCTCACTCTCTCCTCCCTCAGGTGTATTACAAGTGTCTCGGTTTAGGGGACCCTCTGTCTCACAAGTCGCCCCATGCCCAGCGCCTCCTGTCCCACCTGCGCCACCCGGTGTGCCTGGAGCTGGGCGTCGTGCTGTGGCTCCTGCCAGCCTTATCACTGGACAGGCTCCTGCTGGCGGGGGCTCTGTCGGCCTACCTGACCCTGGCACACTCTCTGGACAAACAGGATTTAGCTTACCTCTGCGTGCAGCTTAACAGCAAGATGCAGCTCTTTGCACAGCCACACCAGGGCAGCGCCGACGCCTCAGCTGACCAGGACGATGACAACCACAAGAAGAAGTGAAGTCCCACAGCTGTGGTCTGAGTGTGTCTTCATGTCATGCAGAAATGTTGTTAACTGATTGATTGACTGACTGATTTTGTCATTTCGAGTGTGTGTCATTACAGCTTTGGTTTTTTTTCAGCATGTGGAAACATGTATAGGCTGTTACATCTCACGTGCCAAGTACATTAACACTGTGTTTCTCTGTAAACTAATTTCAGATTTTATTGTCCTTGAAAACCAGCGTCTCACTGAGATTTCACACTGACAAAAGCTTTTTCTCTGCTCGGTGACAAAACAAAGTCTCACAGCATATCTCGTACTATGAATGTATCTCCTCGATGGTTTTCCTCGTTTGTGTTGGAAATCACATCAACAGTGATATCGGACTAAGTGTTTAAGATCTGAAGCTGAATGCATTGAACAAACTAAGTTAGTGTTTTATGCCTTTCTCTGTTTATCATGTTTGATAAATAAGTTATTATCAGGGCAGCCAGTATTTTCCAAATTGTTAATTCTCAAATGTCAGAGTATTGTAATATTTGATTTAATATGTTTTATACACTAATATTTTGCCATGTGTGCCTTGTGGCCTTACTGTAATTACCATGGCAACTTTCAGTAGTTTTAAGAGCTTGTTAAATAAAAAATATTTGTAATAAGTTCATTTGCTCCTGGTTTTCATATCTTTTTATTGGGTTTCTCGTTTATTTTTAAGGATCAAGTCAAAGGAGTTTGATGAGCAGATGTTTAAATGTGATTTTTCTTTTTTTATTCATTTTAAAGCTGGTATAGCACAGGTAAACTACAGGTTAAATAACCCAGCCTGGAAAGAATTTGATTTGTGAAATTAAATTGAGATTTTCTCAAAAACAGATGATGTTATGGGAAAAAAATGAGAAACAGAATCTGAAAAAGAACCTGGAAGAGACTAAGTCCTTAAATTAAAGGGGACCATTACGCTTTTCCTTATTTTTTACCATATACACTGTTTGACCTGTCAGTGGTGCACCCCACATACATATACACTCACCGGCCACTTTGTTGGGTACACCTGTTCAACTGCTTGTTAAAGCAAATATCTAATCAGCCAATCACATGGCACCAGCTCAGTGCATTTAGGCATGTTGACATGGTCAAGACGGCCTGCTGCCAGACGGGCTGGTCTGAGTATGTCAGAAACTACTGATCTGCTGGGATTTTCCCACACAACTATCTCTAAGGTTTACAGAAGATGGTCCGAAAAAGAGAAAATAGCGGTAGTTCTCTGGTTAAAAATGCTTTTTTGATATCAGAGGTCAGAGGAGAATGGCCAGACTGCTTGAAGCTGATAGGAAGGCAGCAGTAACTCAAATAAACACTCATTACAACCAAGGTATGCAGAAGAGCATCTCTGAACACACAACACATTGAACCTTGAAGCAGATGGGCTACAGCAGCAGAAGACCACACCAGGTGCCACTCCTGTCAGCTAAGAACAGGAAACTGAGGCTACAATTCACATAGACTCACCAAAATTGGGCAACAGAAGATTGTAAAAACATTGCCTGGTCTGATGAGTCTCAATTTCTGCTGACATTAGGGTGGTAGGGTCAGAATTTGGTGTAAAAAAACATGAAAACATGGATCCATCCTGTCTTGTATCAATAGTTCAGGCTGCTAGTGGTGTAATGGTGTGGGGGATATTTTCTTGGCACACTTTGGACCCCTGAGTACCAACCGAGCTTTGTTTAAACACCACGGCCTACCTGAGTATTGTTGCTGACCATGTCCATCCCTTTATGACCACAGTGTGCCCATCTTCTGATGGCTGCTTCCAGCAGGATAATGCTCCATGTCACAATCCTCAAATCATCTCAAACTGGTTTCTTGAACATGACAGTGAGTTCATTGTACTCAGATGGCCTCCACAGTCACCAGATCTCAATCCAATAGAGCACCTTTGGGATGTGGTGTAACGCGAGATTCACATCATGATGTGCAGCCAACAGATCTGCAGCAACTGTGTGATGCTATCATGTGAATATGGATCAAAATGTCTGAGGAATGTTTGCAGCACCTTGTTGAATCTGTGCCATGAAGAATTAAGGCAGTTGTGAATGAACTAGCAAGGTGTACCTAATAAAGTGGCTGGTGAGTGTATATTGCTTCTGGTGGATGCTCTTATTAAACATGGCCAAGGCTTCAAATATTCTCAGTGCATGTACAAGTAATCACTGTGATCCAACAGTTCAGGCTTCAGCCTGCTCTAAATGCTCAGTTTTAGGCATTTTTTCTACTTTTGCCCCATGTGATGTCAAACCCCACTCAAGTCCCAAAGGTGGCTCAAAGGGAGAGGAGCTAAAACAGCTTGTTTCATACACCGGATGAACTGAGGGCCTGCATCAAGGCCCAGTATAAGATAAATAAAGGAATATTATTTTGAATCTGTGAATAAGGCGAAGCTACTCTAGTGGAGTCCAAGAATTGTGAAATGGAGCTGGAAATTAGCAGAATATGTCCTATTTAAGATTACTTATAATAACAGATATTTTTGTTAATCAATCGATCCGTTATAGCTTGTGTTTTAAATCAGTTTTCTTATTCGAAAAAGGTTCCAAATATGCTGAAGTACTTTAAATAAAGGTATGTCTATGTGCTCCACACTTCCCAAATTTATCAGGCATCTATTGTTTACTATAGAAGAAATTAAGTTTTGACATACAAACCAACTACCAGCTTATAAAATCAGGATGCATAGGCAGCAGTATGTGGTGTAAATCAGTTAAACATAATTTTTCCTGTTGTTCAGGTCAATATTGAGTTCAATATTTTAAACATTAAATGTGCTTATAGTTGTTAGAGCATCTAAATATCACCCAATAGTATAATATGTAATAATACAGCACAGCTAAGAACCACTGTGCTGTAATTGTCTTTTTTTTAATATCTACAGTAAATTCTCTGAACACTTCCACAGCTCCTGCTCCTTCTTCTGCTGGGTGACACCAGAGGCATAAAAATGCAAATAATCAGGACTGAAAACTATTCCGTTGGTTTGAAGAAAAAGCCTTTATGAGCGCAGCTGATCATGCTTGATCTGCGCGCCGACACCACAGCCCGTTTCACCGCCCTCCACCTCCACCTCTTTACCAATTAGCCCTGCGGGACGCGGGGGTGACACCAGGCGGGGGAGGGTTGGTGGCCGGGCAGACGGCTGTGTGCTTTAAACGCCTTTTCTTAGGTCCGACAATATGGTGTGTGCCACTAAACTCTCCCGAGGGACTTGAATGTAATTATCGGATTAGAGCGCTGCAGCTCTGAAGCTGGAAATATTTACAACCACACCGACGACGGAGGCGTTTTCACGCTCTGATGTGCACTCAGGTCCCGGGGTCGTTTGACTGGGTCGCTGATCGTTTTTAAAACCTGCGTTTTGACAGGGCAGATTACTCTGTTATTTACGAGCAAAAAGGAGATTTTCCAATCGTGGAGTGGAGCGCATTAGGCACAAGTGGAGATGTAAAGTCGAGGTGGATATTTTTGCAAAAACAGGAGTTTGGGTGAGTAATATTTTAAAATGTCATTATAAATATTACACTTAAGCATATCGCTGCAAGTTAATTAGATGACCTTTGTTATATTATTTGTTAAAAAGATTAACAGCTAAATAGACTGCAGGATAGTAGATTGCTGCATGTTTTTAAACACTCCTAACATATTACTTTAATGTGGAATTGTAACTCAGTTATATGTGCCAAAAGTCTCATTTTTGCACATATAATTAAACGTGTTTATTAGAAAGGAAATTGATTTGTTTTTTGTTTGTTTGTTTTTTGTTTGTTTGTTTGTTTGTTTGTTTTTGCAGAAGATTCCCAGAGGCTGTGAAGAGGAACCATTTTGTCCAAAAGTGTGCACCTTTTCTGTAATGTCTGTCTCCTCTCTGCCAGAATGGAAACAACTCCTTCTGGAGAAAAAGAGGAGAGAGGAGGAGGAGCGAGAGAGGAGGGAAAAAGAGGAGGAGGAGAAGTTTGCTAGCATGCCAGCTTGGAAGCGAGGGATCATCCAGAGAAGGAAGGCGAAGCAGGAGAATTTGGGTGACAGGGAGAAAGACAGAGATGCCTGTCTGCTGCAGGTGGATGTCAGATCTCTTTCTGACGGTCTGAGTGACACAGACAGCTCCATAACAGTTAATCTGGGAAGCGAGCTGTCGCTCAGTCCAGATCCAGGGCATTGGCTGGATGCAGATCCCAAACCAGTGAGTGAGGTGTCTGTAGAAACGATAGTTCCAGTCCATGAAAACCCATTTATTCTCACACAGAGTGCATGGAGGAAGGGCAGGGATGCAGAAGTAGGGAATGAGCCAGAAGTCAAAGAGAGGGACAGAGACAAATCGAGCCCCAGGGGTCAAGATGGAGAGTCGGGGAGAGGACGAGATATAGAGCTGAAAATAGAGAGATTTAGGGACAGGAGTGAAGGAAGGGAAAAGGACAGGAGCAGGGACAGGAGTCAAGGAAGAGAGAGGGAGAATAGCAGGGAGGGATGTGAAAAAGACAAAAGCCAGTTGAAAGAGTTGGTTAAGGATGCAGTCAGGGAGCAGGAATTCATTAAAGTTAGAAAAGACACAGAGGAAAAAGAAACCCCTTCACCATCCTGTTCACTTTCCCCTCTGGTTCCTTGTCTTCGGACCATCCGAGCTGACAACATCATCATCATCGAACAGGACAGGAAAGGCAGTGATGAGAGAAGGGGTAGATGGAGGGAGGCGGAGAGGGAGAAGCTCGAGGAGGACCACCAGGGGAAGAAAGGGGTGAAGATGGACCTGAGGGAGATCCTGGCCGGAGGAGGGAGCGTCACCGAGATCCGAGCCTCTGAAGTTCTGATCATAAAGCCCTCAGTCAGCCCTGAAGAGAGGAGTTCAGGAGGGAAAGGGAGAGAGGATGGAGAGATGAAGGGCAGCATGGATGCAAGAAGGGAGAGTATGGGCAGAGAGCTGAGAACAGACATGTCCTGGCTGAGAGAGAAAGAGAAAGAGAGACCTTGGGGCCAGGCGACAGTTATTAATAAAGACGACAGGAAGGACAGCTTGGATGATAATGTGTTTGTGGAGAGAGGAGGGAGGGTCAGCCAGCTGCTGAGTAAATTCGGAGAGCACCCCAAGCCTCCATCGCGATCCAAAAGCTCTGATAATTTCCTCGAGCCGGGGAGGAGAAAATACTCAGGGGATCAGGATGAGCAACAGTCTGAGGAGAGGAAGGCAGACGGAAAGAATACACTGTTGAAAGGCGTGCCGAAACGTTCGTTTAGTTTCTCTGATCGAGTCATCTGTGCTAAGGAGAACGGGATAGGTGACGGCGAAGGATTTTATGAGAGGAAAATGCGGGAGAGGATACATTCAGAGAGGAGCGTGGCACCGTGGGTAGACGTAGTCGGCTTAGGGAAGGAAACCACAGCAAAGATTAAACTGGGGTGTGCACGTCTTTTAGAGAAAGACCGCTTTGGAAAGCACAGAATAAAAACTGAGGATGAAAAGGTCAGGAGAAATGAGGCAGAAATGCGTATCCAGGCGAAGAAAGTCGAGCATGTTGACAAGAGGGCCGCAGAGAAGGTCAGCGATGCAGACGGGGACGTGGGGTTCACCGTGGCGTCAGTTAAAAACACAGAGGGAATATCGTTTGCTAGGAGAGTACCAATCAGGCAGGATGGGAAAGCAAGAGCTGATAGAGAGGTGAAGCGACTGACAGGTGAGAAGAGTTCAGAAAGGGAGCTGAATGTAGACAAAGAGTCAGAGGCAGGGGGACAGACTGAGGCGAAGGTTTGTGAGAAAACAGATTTTCAGAGAGAAGACGGACTAGAAAGCACACCTGAAACAAGTCATGTCGCTGCTGCATTAGCTGCTGAGAGTCTCTACAGACATGATTCAGCTTTCACAGAGTGCTCCAGTCTGAGCTCTACAATCCCAGACAGGGCCCTCCATAGAGGCCCAGACTCGAGTGGTACAAGACCACAAGGAGCTCACCTAGCACAGTCTGTTTTGTCCCCACACACTGAGGATCTTATAAGTAAAATAGAAAAAACAGGAGACACAACTTCTTATACCAACGAGAGAGGAGAAAGGGCTCTCAAGGCTGCTCATGAAGTGACCAAAGAGAGCAAAGAGGGGGTGCAAACAGGAGGATCGGAGAACTTCAGTCATGATTTAACCCCCATATCTCCAAAAAGGATTGCACCCAGTGGGATCCCTCCAGGCCCTGCGGAGATTCAGATCCCCAGGACTGTGTTTTACGTTGCAGAAGAAATGGTAGAGAAGAAAAAGAGTGGGGGTCAAAGCAGCGAGGGGCAAGACTGGGAGGGCAGTCGAGGGGTCGAGAGGAGGGATAGCTGGAGGATTGGGAAGCCCTTAAGCCGCATCGAGTCCCTGCGAGAGAAAATCAGACAGAGAGAGCTGGAGAAGCAGAGGCAGGGTGAAGGGAGTGAGGCTGCAGAGCTTAGTGATACTCAGACAGCAGGGGACAGGTATGAGGAGAGGGGAACTGAAATAGAAAAACAGTGGGAAGCTACAGCTCACATGCAGAGGAGGCTGGCCGAAACAGAGAGGGGACAGGAAGAAGCAGCAGCGCAGACATCCGTGACTGCGTTTGACGTCACGCAGGAAGTCGGCGTGTTGAAAACCTGCCCTCAGCTTCCTGTTTCTGTCCCACTGTCACAAGCTGTCAGAGGAGAGGAAGTGACAATCGAGTATACCACTGCGGCCTCCGAAGCTACCTCTGAAGGCCTCCAGATATCCGAGAATGAAGAAGACCCCCTGAAACATGTAGAAGAGCAGCGGAGGCGGCACAGGGGCCAACACGAGAGCACAGAAGAAGAACAGGAGGAGGAGGAGGAGGAAGGAAAGGAGCTCTCTGAGGAAGAGGTAGAGGAATACGCATCACCTCTCGATTCTGCACAGTCTCTCTCTCCTTCGCCGCCTCTTCCCAACTCTCTTGCAGCCATGAGCCGGATTTACAACTTGGAAACCGTGGGTTCGAGGTCAGGCTTGTATTTGAGGGAGAAGACAGTGGACATCTCATCGTCTGTGCACCTTGTTAAAGTGAAGCCAATCATATCGAGCTCACAACAGGCGGACAACAAAGCGTTCGCAGACGATGACATTTGTGGGGTTCAGACGATACAGCGGCAGATTGAGCAGTTTCAGCTGAAAGAGCAGGAAGCACTGAAGTCTTCATCAAACGCTTCTCTGAAGGACAGAGAGACAAAGGGGCAGCAAAGCCCCAGAGGAGTGTTAAAGCAGCAGAAAAAGGACGACGTCAAGGCCCACCAGAAAAAGGACGATGTCAAGGCCCAGGAGAAGGATCAGGAAACAGCAGACCTGAAGCCCAAAGTGTCTCCTTATCGTGTTTGTTCTCCAACACCTCAGGGCAAACAAACTATCACCATCACCCCCTCATATCTCAGGACCCAGTCCCCAGACAACTCTCTAAAAGCCACAGATTGCGCCCCGACCCCCGCCTCCTCCCCAAGCTCACCGTCTCCTGCCCAATCTCCGAGTGTGTCTCCATCACCCACGCCATCGCCTACACTCTTCTCCATCAGGAGTGCCTCCGGGGGCCAAGTGAAGCGAGGCGCCACCATCACAATCACTCCAAAAAAGCCCGCCGCAGGAGGGGTGACAGGGCCCACAGCACGACCCTCGGCATCAGTGTCGACCTCCTCAAAGACCCCACCGCAGCAGACCCAGACAGTGGCGACCTCGGCAAAGACTCCACCACAGCAGATCCAGACCCAGACAGCCCCCGCTGTGGCCGAGCCAGTGAAGAAGAAGTACCCAGCCGTGGAGGAAATTGAGGTGATTGGTGGATATCAGAATCTGGAGAAGTCTTGTCTGGTCAAGAATAGAGGGACCCCAAAAAGGGTGAGTGGAAACTGTGTTATTTTATTACTTTTAATTTTAACATGTCATGGTGCAAAAATGGCAAATTAGAATGGATTTTAAAATAGAGCCAAAATGGCAGTGCTTTCTAAAGTTCATCAGAGATGGACCAAAGTTTATCACCTGGTGTCACCTGCCCCATGGGGCCTTGTCATCAAGCCTTTCCACTGGGAGAACATCCCTTTTGACTGAGAAGTACAGTCACAGAGGCCGATCTAAGCTGGTTAAAGCCTTATCAAGCACGACATCTTGATTCTTAGCCAGAGTGATCTCCTTTGCCATTTGCTTCTGCGGTCTCGTGCTGTGCAGACTTTTGACTTTTACCCTGTGATAACGACCTACATCTTTAAGTAAAATTCTACGTGTATCATTTATTATTAGAAAGAGACACAGAAAGATAAAGCAAACTACTTGATGATTGGTGTTAAGTGGACTAACTTAAGTGGTTCATACTAGTCTTTTTAGGTGTCTGCAGAGACAGTTAACAGTCTTTATGAGTAATGTTGCAGGCTTCACTGGAGACAAAAAGAAAGTTGAAAGGAAACCACAGTCACAGGCATCCTCCTCCTTTTTTTTTTTTTTTGTTTTTGCATTTTGTCAACCTACATAACATGACATTTTTATCTCAGTGAAGGCATGCAAGACCACACTGGTATGTACAGTGGAAATACAAATTCATTTTTCTGGAGTTCATTTTAAGCGTTCTGTTTCCTCTTTTTAACTTTTCTGAATCCAGCTCTTCTTTGAGAATGAGTGGGTGATGAGTTGTTATGACATAAAGGGAAGGCAGAGTTGCTAAGCAGGGCAGGAATAGAGGCTTCTCTTTTTTTTTTTTTTTTATGCCATCCTGTCAAGATAAATCTGAATGTATTGATGACTTTCACTGTCTATTAGACGAATGTGATTGCTGGTAATCCCCCTCAGTCTGCTTCCTTGTTCCCTTGTACCAGTTCTGTCATTTCTGTTGAGTCAGCCCTCACTGCCTCTCACACAAATCTCTCTTTGTGTCTTCTTGGCTGTTTCCTAGCGGGGGTTTGGGTTGTTAGACCAGAGTCCTGGCAGACAGTTTTTGACCACGCTGACCTTCCACTGTATGGCTGACAGCAGGCCGCCAACTCTGAGTTCGGTGTGCATGAGATGGAAAGAAAGAGAGGCAGAGTTTTACTGACAGATCAGAGAGCGACTCACTGGCAGAGCAGTCGTGAGGAAGGAAAACTGACAGTTTGACAGTCATACTGAGAGGATTAAAGCCTTGTTTTTTTTTTTTTTTTGGTTTGATAGAAACTCCCTGTCACACTGCATGTTTTTGCTCACTTCCTCTTTCAAAACTTCCTCCAAATACAACACAGTCTGACACAGGGAAGTGAAGCAGTGCCCATTTTTAAATTGCCAAATGCGACTCAGACGCTAAACTGTTGCATTACAGGACCGTCTGTTACCCAAACCCAAAGAATGAAAGAGAAACCTGTAAATGAATGAAATTAAGTGTCCATTAATTCAACTTATATTTAAATAAATAATAATATCTGTGAATACATCTCTCTGGGAAGTCCTTCATTTCACTCTCAGGACCACAGTCGTGTAAATCTGTCTCCCTCCCTCCATCTATAAGCACTGTCCTCTGTAGCTGCAGTGAGTGATGACCACTGAGTGATTCTCTGACCACCTGTCGCTCTCACGTTGATGCCTTACAGATGGTTTGACGTCAGGCCTCCTTCCCTCCCCCCTTTGAACAACGCCGTCATGTCACAGAGGGGGGTCATCTGCTAGCTCCTCGTCTTTCTCTTCCTCTGAGTTTTCTCTTCATACGTGCACTTTTTTGTTTTCTAGCATCAAATACTTCCAGAAATGGTAGAAGTCCTTCTTTCACATCTATTTTTCCGTGTTTATGTCCTCAAGCAATCCTCCATATGTTATAAAAGCGTTTCTTTATATTGGATATGACCTTAAACATGCTCTCAGGTATTATCAAAGGCAGCAATGTACTTTTGAGGATCTGAGGTCAAATATTACTTAATAAACTTCCCACTTTCTGTCTCTTTTTCTTGCTCTCTTCCCGTCCCTGTGTCACCGGGTGCTTCTGCCGCCCTGCTGTGCCTGGGTTAATCAGGTTCAGGGAGGAAGGATTAGCCTACTGTGCCTTAGCATGCCAGCTTCTCTAACCCAGAGCTGTTACGTGTGCTCTCCACTCTCAGGGCGAAGCAGCCCCCACGCAGTTCGTGTCTGCACCTCTGGGTGTGTTTACTACACATCTAGGCCTCAGAGCTCAGCTGCTGTTATTATAAGACACGCTGTGGGGATGTGCTGCTGTTTATACCACGCTGGCCGCCAAGTAAACAGACTCAAACACCCGTCAGGCCAGGTGAAGACAAGCTGAGCATCACAGGGCCTCGTTCTCCTTTTCAGCAGTTTAAGAGAAGTTGCAAACCAGAACTTCAGTTTCAGCTTCTCCTGCTGAATATGCATCAGAGTCACTTATCAGTGAGTGCATCAAGGGTTCAGTCAGTAAATAAGTACTTCTACAGACGGAGTATTTCTGCTGTGTTAAGCCCCGTGCTGTCAGTTGACATTACACTGACAGCATCCAAATCTCGCTGAGACTGAAACCTTCTCCAGGTCTGCCACATGTGTTTACATGCCGACCAAAAAAACCTTAGCAGCGACATTTTCCTTGCAGTTTATGTTCGGTAAAACGGACGCGCTCGTTCAAAATATTTATCATGTGCTTTAATTCCTGATACCTCAAAGCGAATTACTCCAAACTTTTACTGCAGTATTTAAATCTAGGCTCAGTAACAAGCTCTGGCTTTAACTTTTTTTTTTTTTTTTAACCCCATGCTGCCTTCATTCAATAGACGACAGTAGTGATCCTCCCAGCTTTCCCTGCTCATTAATGAGTGAATTATAAGCAAAATATGACCTAATTAGTTAACCCTATGAGCTTATATGTAAGGTAAAGCTATCACAGTGTCAGATTTTCACTGTCATGTTCAAAAGAAAATCACAATATTATCACAAAATCTACAGTAAACTTTTAAAAATAAAAGCAATAATTTATAAAAATTTAATAAAAATTTAAATTGTCTTTTTAAGAAAGTTTTAAAAGTTGCGTTTCACACAAAAGTAACAAACACAAACCCTTAAACATGAGTTTAAATGATCAAAAGTATAACCATGTCTTTATGTGTTCACTTTTGCAGGGGAAGGTGTGTTTCAATGAGGTCAAGCTGGAGCAGGTGTGCGAGTACCCGTCAGAGGCCGTCATGCAGGCGTTCAGTCCCCACTCTCAGGACCTGGGGAGTATGGAGAGGCTGCAGGGAGAGGAGGCTCAGGAGGAGCAGGATGACGTGGAGGGAGGAGCAGTCGTGGTGAAGAACACGAGGAGTATGGGAACTGCAAGAGGACCGCGTATAAAAGTGGGTCAGTGTCACCCCCTTCTCAAAAAACATAAAGTTTAGTGACCCTCCTGAGAAACTCTGTGGGTTTGCATTTCACGCAGGATAAGGAGTTGAATTTTGGTTTATGGTCAGAAAAAGGCTGAGGGCCTCTAGATAAGACTTTTGGGTTGTTTTATATAATTAACAAATCCTTAAATGAGATCCAAACCACCAATGTATGTTTTGTTTGTTGATCCTAACAACAAAGCCTGATACTATGCTTCTTCATTGTTGTACCATTGACTTATCATTTATGACATGTTACTTCAGTAGGAAGAAAATGGGCGCTGTAGTTTTTCTAAGTGACCCCGTATACACCTCAGTGCTGCACTAAAACTCACCACAGCACCAAATGTGTACCAATCTGCAAATAAAAATAGTTCTCAGTGAATGCATTAATTAGTACTCTTTTTTTTTTTTTTTTTTTTTTTCCCTAAAATTCTTG
>VUQI01015741.1:2287-16608 GCA_015106735.1 Paratilapia polleni
AACTGTTGAAGATCAAAACAAAACAAAAAAAAAACGAGGGATCGACCACGTGAAACGCATCGGACAAACTTACTAAACATGCAGTTCAGTTTTCCAAAACACCTATAAAAATAGATTTATAGTGCGAAATATTTTTTTCTTCTTTTACTTATTTTAGAAATCTTTAAAATCGTTTTTTATTACGTGTCCTGAAAGACTACTGTGATTTTTTTTCTCCCCCCTTGAACCACTTGTTTAACTTTGTTTGTCCTGTGAGAGAAGTTTGCGCAGTAAGTCAACAAGATTTGGTGGGAACCAATGAAATACACCCAATGCACACAAGAAGCCCCAAGGGACCCTGGGAAAAAGTTTCACAACTGAGGCTTCTATGGTTTTTCCAGGTCATATGTCTACATCTAAAATGCTACTTTAGGCTTTTCCTTTTCATAATTTGTTTCTATATAACGTAAATAATTTTTGTTAGTTATTTAACACTTTGTATGCAAGAGCTGGAAACTGCAATTCCCAGAATTCCTTAGTGGCAAAAACATGGCTCCATAAACCTTTGAGCTAGTTAGAGAATCTTTTCATCTCTGAGAGAAAAGACAGCGAGATAAAGAGGTTTGTATAAGACTACACAACAGCAAAAAGCAATAGCAGAGAGAAAGAGAGAGGATTAGAAAATAAAATCAAGAGGTTTTACAAAGACAAAAAGGAAGCAGCGAAAGAAAAGGTGGACTCTACAAACTTTTTTTTTTTGTTTTTTGCAAAGGCCACCGAACACGAAATTCCACGAACCTCCACTGGTTTCACTAAGACTGCAGATAGAGGGAGATGGAGAAAGAGAAGGAGCAAAAGAGGCAAGGAGCTGTTGTTGTTTTTTGGGGGGGGATGTCAATCATCCCATAGACTCCAACCCCTTCTCCCCCTTGCCCCTCCCCTCTCCCTTCCCCCACACTAGAGATAGAGCACAGAGAAGACAAAGGACAAAAACAGCTACAGTAGCTCAGTATATACTGCATATAGTCAACACACACAGAGAGAGAAGTCGCCATGAAAGACTTTTTGACAGCCAGTGACACTAAACACATCGGTAACACGTTTTTACGGCTTAATCACACTGGGTAATAAGGATGACAGGATGGTTAAGACAGGGCTGTCAACTTTAAAAAGATGGATGGTGTGACAGTTTTTATACCATTTTAGTTATTACTTATCCTTTTTTTTTCTCTTTTTACCAAAAAAGTAGAAGAAATAAAAATACAAATGAACAAGAATCACAGTGCTTTTAAAACACCAAACTTATGAGATTAAACATTTCTTTTTTTTTTTTTTGCTCAAAAAAACCTCATATTCATTTTTTTCTTATAGTTACTAGATTGATTGTTTGATTGACTGATTGAAAATGCATGTCTTTATTACAATCTCCTTGTTGATATGTGGTTTTAATCACAGGGTCCGGCGATGAGATGGAAGAGAGTGGATTTTTTTTTTTTTTTTTAAGAAAATCTTGTGGAGGTGATTCTGGTTTAGGAAGAAGAAGAAGAGGAGGAGGAACCAAAACAAATAAGTAATTGTAGTACAAGATTTCAAACAAAACAGTGATCAAACAAGAGCCGGTCGAGGTTGTCAACATTCATTTTTCAAGTTAGCGCTGCTAGCTAATTAGCCTCAGTCTTACTGAGAATTTAATGTGATTAAGTTAGAAAAGACATACAAATAAAAACAACACTGTATAGCCTAAAATTCAACCAGTCAACTCCATGTCGCTATGCAGAGCTGCCCCTTGTGGCCTAATCAGATTGGAGAGGGACATGTAGGTGAAACATGGAAATGATGTTGCTGATTTACAGGTTCTTCCTGTGTTTCTGACGTTCCTGAAGGTCAGAAAAAAAGAAACAAAAACAAACAAAAAAAAGAAATTATCAGTCTATCAACGAGCTGTGGGTTTGTTTACAGCACCCACATCAGCCAGCTGAATCAGGGTTACTGGACGGTCGGTAGCACCACAAATCTGTAGAATCGACAGGTAGAAATGTGGATGGAAACATGAAAGATCAGGCAGACAGAGTGAAAGATAAGAGAGAGAGAACAACAGATTGAGATGGGAAGAGATGTAGAGGAGGTTATGTTTGGTGCGAGACCTGTAGGTAAACTCCTGGGATAAAAGAGGAAGTAGTAACATTCGATAATTCACAGGTCATTACCCGGCTGAAATTGCTTTTTTTGTTTTTCTTCTTAATGCTTGATTCGTAAGTTAAATCTGAGCTAGAATATTTTATAAAAAAGAAAAGGACAAAATTTAAAGAAAAAAAAAACAACATTAATTCTCTAAACTATTCCCTCAATTGAGAAACTTCCTCAAAAACCTTTTTTCAAAAGATTATCTCTGAGACCTTTGTGGGGTGCAAGAGAGCACCTTCCTCTCGGTTTAAAAACGTTCTTTTCAAGCCTTGATCACATCAAGATACATAAGAAGGAACGCTACATAGAGTTCTCTGTCTGTTACAAATCCCTGTACCGTCCTCCTTTAAATACACACAATCCGCATCTTCATAAAGATGCAACAGAAACAAGTCAAATAATAAAAATTATCCCCACCAGGCTCCAACTGAGTCCTTAGGCAATATGAATTCTCTGTAGGCAAAAAAGGGGTTCTTTACAATAAAGAATAGTCTGGTTTTTGTTCATTTGTTCAAGAGAAAAAAGTTGCTGATCGCATGAAACGGGAGCAAAGTGAGAGACTGAGAGAGGAGGAGAATAGGATGAGGAGGAGAGAGAAAACAGATAGAAAAGGGGGACACATTTGAGGGTCATGTCTATTACGCAAGCTCAGTTGCTCAGATTCAAAGTGCTAGAGTACATCTGTCATCCTTTCCTGTCCTTTCTCTCCTCTCAGAAACACAGTGCTAAACCGTGTTGATAAAAGATAGCAAGTAAATAGTCTTTCATTTTTATTTACTAGTGAGCAGTTTGACACAGTTGTTGATTCTGGAAACACAGTAATGCGGTCTTAGATGTTTTCTGCTAATCCTCCTTCCTCTCCAATGTTGTCTGTGAGGTGTGGATCCCGTTGCCGTACACCGGGAATGGTAGTGTTGAGAACAGTCCCTCTGCTGTGGTGAAAACATTGGCTGCTGTTGGCATCTGACCTCCAAGGGCCCCATTCCCACCTGTGGCAGTTGGAGATCCAACAAAGGGGCCGGCAGCTGCTGCTGCAGACATATTGAGCCTGTGGACGTGGTGGTAGAGCATCTCCATAGGTGTCTTAGGGTCCAGACCGAACCCTGAGCCATCGACAAAGTTCATGGCAGCATTGGGGAGGAGGTTGCCTTGTGCCATGGCCAGAGTAACGTCCGCTGGCGCGTACCTGATGGTCCCAGTGGTGTAGACCCGTGGAGCTGTCGTGCTGGTGGGGGCCAGGGTACCCGTGACTCGGTGGACCAGTGGGAGCACCACGTTACCAGCTTGCAAACGCTGAAGTGCTTCAAGATCACCAGAGTACAGCAGTGAAGAGGAAGAGGTTGATGAGGATGAAGAGGAGGATGAGGAAGAAGAGGTGGTGGGAGTGCCTTGCTGCTTGTCTCGTGGGGATGCAGAGAGTGGAGGGGACAGGGGGTCCGCAGAGGAGGCGCTGGAAGGAGGAGCTAAACTTGCAGCGCTGGAAGCAGAGGATGGGGCTGAGCTTCCATTGTAAGGAGGCTTCCTCACTCCTCCTGCTCCTCCTTCGGTTCCAGGAGGAGTGAGGACAGAGTCGGGAATGGCTACCTGGAGAGATCCTCCCTGTGGTGAGGGGAAGGTCTCGTGGCTCCCTGGGGCAGATGGCTTAGAGGTCATGCTGTATGGAGACTCGTTTCTGGAAATCTCCCTGTTGGGAGGGTAGTTCCAGATGCTGCTGTCGTTATCAAAGTTTATTGGTTCTGCCATCTCAGTCTTAATCTTAAGAACTGAGGATGTTGCACCTGCGCTGTTTGGGGAGCCAGAGGAAGTTAGGAGGTGGGTGGAGGTGGCTGATGTGGCTTGGGAAGGGTCGACTAGTGGAGTTGTATCTCCTATTGCTATGGGACTGGGTGTAGTTGAGGACAGACGGAGTCTCCTGCTTCGTGATCCGTCCCATTTCTGTACTTTCCTCCTCTTCCGCCTTTTCTGGAGCTTGCTACCAGCACTGACATTGTCGCAGTCTTGCACGCCCCCTTCTTCTTCCTCCTCATCTTCCTCATCCTCCTCTTCTTCTTCCTCCTCTGATGAAGAAGTTTGCGAGTTGTGCAGCTGTACTTCTTCCCCTTCTCCATAGTGCTCTACTTTAATATGAAGCCCACCCAGGTTACCCAGTCCACCAATGGCACCCAGTCCCCCTAATCCTCCCAGTCCTGCTAATCTTCCCAACCTGCCTCCACCTCCCCCTCCACCTCCTCCGCCAGCCTCTTCTTGCTCCTCGCCCTCTCCATCCGAGGGTTCCAGACTATCATCACTGTCCTGGCTCTCAGGGTTACTTGAGCTATCGCCTTCTTCCTGACGCTTCATTTCCTGTTCGGACGAACAGTGTGACTGGCCGGGTTGTTGCTGACGTTTACTGTCTGTCTCTGGGTCCTCACTGTGTTCTGCTTGGTGGCCTGGCTTCCCTTCTGACTTGGTATTTTCATTGTCTGTTGAGAAGAAAGAGGAATATTTGTTTATAATGCAGAGATGGACTAAACAAAACTCATAATATTCTAAGATGATTCCAGATTCAGTCAGAACCACTATATCCGTAAGTAGATTGTTCTTTATATTTGGCAGTATGGGACCTTCCCAGAGCAGCAACACGACCCAGCACAGAACGGAGCATGACAACAGACATGATTTAATCAGAAGGGATGAGCTGTTGTGGGGGTGGGTTGTGAAGTGGCTTGCAGATGCAGCAACTGTGGGCAGGCTAAAGGTGCATGGTCTATATGAGACTGGCCAATTGGATGTGTAGAAGGGTATCAAGGGTAGAGCTTGACTTCATGGCCTTCCTGAACTAATGCGGTGCACCATCATTTCAACCAATCATTTACTTATTTATTTAAACCCAATAACCATCTGGACCATGTGAACCCAAAGCCATGGTACAGAGATGCAGGTTTAGGAATGGAAAAGAAAGTTGGTAGGTTTGTTGATTGCTTTGGTCAAGAGTGAAATCAAAAATTTGATGGATTGACATGAAATTGTGTTTGTAATCTTTGACAACTGAAAAATTTGTCCTGATGTTGGGTCATCAGGAATGGTCAGGAGTTCCCCCCAAAAAACAATAAGATTTATCCTCTTGGAAACATGAGTGTTTTGGCACTCCATCCAGTGAGTGTTGCGATATTTCAGTTGGAACCAAAGTGGAGGCCTGATTTGCCAACAGTGCCATTGAATACCTGTGTAATTCAGCTTTCCCCCTTTCATTTTTCCAGACAAGTATTCCATGTGTTGCGTTGTGGATGCGCTGATGTGTGCTCAGTATCTGTAGCTGCCGCTGTTCAGGCATGTTGGCTCTGTCCAGCCCATTACACACACAACACACACGCACTTTAAACTCTGCCAGCACACACAGGCCAGGCCAGTGGCTGCCCAGCTGGCAGTGCTATGACTCCCTAATGGCACCTGAAATGTCGACTCAATTGCTTTGTCTGGGGGAAACCTTGTATCTCCATTAAGTGTGCTTTCCAAGCAAAACAGATTTATTCCAAGGCTGGAAATCAAAAATGGACCAGTAGTTTCGAGAGTTCCTCCCGGCCAGGGAGGTTCAACATTTATGAAATACCACATATAGGATCTATAAATAATGAAATAGGGTCAAGTGTTTTCATAGACTATGAAATCATATGAGGATGGGGACAGACATAACTACAATGTGAAATACTTGATACCCAATATTTGGGCAGTGCTATCAGGTTGAGGCTATCTTGGATTATGCTGCTAATTTTCTTTTTTCACTCTGATTTACAGAGGTTATTCAAAATTTATAGAGTAGCCTGTTTCTATACAAATGCATATGAGAAGACTAAATGCCCCCATAAGGAAACTAAGGAAAGGTAGTTAATAACACAAACACTGCAGCTATTCTATCCCAGCATATTAGATGAAGGCTAGTAACTTGTGACTCAGACCCATAATATCAGAGCATGCATCTTCACATTCTTTCCTACTGAAGATTTAAATACAAAGCTCAAAAACATAGTTTCATTTTTAATCCCTGTAATTTTTAGAGGACAAACAGGAGCTATTGGATGGGGAGTATTTTCAGCTGCAGATTAATCCATATTGCTGCAGTAGTGCATAGTAGCACAGAAGGGATGTTATACGTAAGGCTGGGTCAAACCTCGGCTTGTTAGGTTATTATGGCATGCCAATTTTGCGTGTGACAAAGAATGTGTTATATTACAAAAAAAAAGTTTTTGGCATCTTTATTCATAGCCTCTCTGGCTGTGCATAGATTGCATCTTAGCAGAACAAAGGTCAAAGAGCAGATATCTCATTTTAATAATATGTCGAGCCGGAGCACCTCAGGCCTGTTGGAGCTGAAGCTGGACGCTTGCTGCAGCAGCTGGCATCGGTTTACAGCCGACAGTGTGCCAGAACCACTCTCCTCCAGCAAGAATAACAGCTGGCACTGATTCTCATCATGCCAGCACAGGCTGCTGGACTTGATAATATTACGCTCAAGGTGGAGGCCCCGCATTGCTTTAAATTCTGCCATAATGACACTGTTTAAGCTTTGTCGCCTTCACTATTGTCTGCTGCTTAAAATGCTGGTGACAGACAGTGAAGTTAATCCTTGTTTTGTATTTCTAGATCTGAATTCAGATGTCAGTATTTTTAAGATCTGATTTATCAATCTGTATCGATGCTCACGGCAGGTTATGGTCTGTGAGGCATCCTTATGTAGCTAGTGAATTGATTCCTATTAATATTTATGTTTCCAATAATTAATCCAGTGAACAGACTCCAAAAGAGTTAACATAAATGTGGTTTTTAGAATTCAAAATTTAGAATAAAAACACCTTAAACACCCGATGTTACTGGATGTTGTTTTCTGTACTTTAGACCCTTGTGATTAAATTTAGTTAAAGTGAGAGGTAAAAAGTTGTTTTTTCAGGCTACTAAAAAGACTTGAATTCAACAATGAATTCATGTTTATATCACTGGATCTAAAACCGGTCTAAATGGCAGATATCAGTCAAGGCTAAAATCCAGTTATATTTGGCTCAAAAGTAAAATCTTACAAATAAAAATAAATGTCCATTCTATTTTCAACTAAATTTAGATGGAAAGGGATATCTTTTTTGGACCTGAAAAAAAGATGGAATTTCACTTTTTATTTTTTAACCAAATCTCAGTATTATTCAGATGTCTGGGAAAGTAGTCCTTTCAGCGTCCTTTTTTGTTGGGTTGGTATGGTCTAGTTGAAACACTTAAAGTATGGTATGTTTTATCTTGTTTATTGTTAAAATAACAAGAGTTCTGCTACGTATAGACTGCCCCTTCCCCTGTAGGCAGAATTAGACGACAGCAGCTTCTCATTTCTGGCATACCATTTCTGGACTGGAATGGTATGCCAGATTTTGTCAGCTGAAGCTAGCGGTTTTATAAGATTCCATTGTTGCTTACCTACATGTAGAGATGGGCAGACCGATCTAAAATGATATCCTTCAGATAGTTTATGCTTACAGCTCATTCTGTCTTTCCCTCTTGCCATCTGTCTTTCAGTTGGTATTGTCCTTCTGGTTCTGCCTTCACAACATCTCACTTTCATCTAATATGGCAACTGCCACTAAGATGTGGGCTACAGATTGATTTATTAAATCCTTTTTGTCCTAGTTTCCAACTAAAATGGTTTACTTTGAATAATGTGTGATCTTTCTCTTGGTTTAGTTCACCAAGCCTGGCAAGAGCTAGTCTCTGATCTTTGTAGCTAATGATACGGCAGACAAAGTTGATGTTACTTAACCTGTAACCTCCATTCTCTAATAACATGAGTGAGGTGGCTCACTTTGGAGAGATGAAAGGGGGGAAAGAGAACAGTTTAGTGCATCCTTTTTTTGTTTGCGAGAGGACTTTGTTAACGCTCAGCTGACATATAAGACTGATGAAGCTCGTACTCTTGCGTGTGCACAAAATGTAATCTAAACAAGTTGGTTGAGAGTTGAGTTTTAGGTTTATGGTGAGACCTTTCTTCACTCTTGGCATGCCATGTCTGCACAACAAAGTGGCTCGAGCCTGTTGACAAATGGTGGCATTAAGGTCATCTGCAGTCACACAACCCTCTACCTACCACTGTCGAACAATCAGTGCATTCACTACGATGTGTGTAAACATAGACCTCCCTGCTCCAGTCAAATACAATATCTTCTGCTTCCAGATGATTTCCTGTAAGTTTTTGTTTCGAGGTCTGTTATCATTTTTCTTTAGGCCTATTGATCTGTTGTAGCAGGAAATTTGGGCAGCCGCTGCAGTGGGAACAAAATAAATTTCAAACCAACAGCAGCACTTAAAGTGTCTATGTTGTCATGAGTGATGAAAAGCAGATTTATTACAGACTCCTGTTTTTATGCTGTCATTGTATCTCAGTGTCAGTGTAAAGCCATTTTCTGCACAAAACTAACCAAAGTCTGATTGTAATTCAGCTGATTTATGAACTAAACTATTTTTTAAAAAATGCATAAAATTGTTTAGTAAGGAAATCACACTGAAAGTAGTAGCTTGTCATAGAATTTATCCCTGAAGAAATATTATTTATTTTAATTTATTTTCTAGGATTGTTTTAAAGGATTAACAAACACGCACAAAGAGAAGATTCTTCTGCCTACAGGACTGAAATCGCATCACCTATACTTTTGTGCTTTGCAGATTTCAAATGATGATCAGCAGCAGAATGTGTTATTTCATGTTTCTTTTCCTTTTGTGTCAATTTGGTGCATTTTTTAGGGGGTTTTCTTTTGTGTACTGTGGCCTTTACTTGAGGCGTTTTGTAGTGTTTCGTGATGTGTGAAGTTTGGAAGCATTATATGGCATTGTGTAGTTGTACCATATTTTATCATTTTGTCATTTTGCTGCAGTTTGCAGCACTGCCAGTGAGCACTCAGTCCCTGCAGCTGTTGGCATTCAAGACATTCAAGCCTGGCAAAGTCGGCACACTGGCACCAACTGATAAAATATCTTTGGCTTCTCTTCTTCAGCCTGTATTTCTTACTGCCGGTTATATATAAAGATGTGCGGTTAAGGAATCATATAGGTTTTAGAAGCATTTTGTGCAAGACTGTGACTGTTCTAATATTATTACTATGTAAAAACACATTTTGCTTGTGATTTATATCTTCATAGCTCTGTAAGAGCTGCAGTTCTGCTACCACCAAGCCATTTTTTTCTTCAGCTGAATCCTGGGTTACAGTATGTAACCATCATTTTATTTCATATAGGCTCTGCCCTCGAGGAGCAGTCACTATTACGGTAAGGGCAAAGATGGCTGTTGTCAGTGCCCCTCTGGATCCACCAGAGACCAGAGGAACAAAAAGGACACACCAAGCATCAAATACACAGAATAGCTGGGCACAGGGTGGGAAAGAAAGACTTTAGCCTCCAGTAGCGACAGCTCAGATGGTGAAGCCTATGCAAAATAGAACCACCTCTTTCTTTCAACAACATCCAGTCGCTCCTCTATCCTACCCACCTGAGTTTTCTTTGGACTCTGACTCAGAGTCTGAGGTTTCGGAGGACTCCGAAGCTTTCTCGGGCAGGTTTGGCAGCTGGGCGATGTCCATGGGTGTGTCTTTATACTCTGGATTACTGTGAAGAAACAGAAAATTAGTCAGTGACAGAAGAAATGTTTGCTCATTGATTGCCTCGATCATTTCTAATGAAAATAAATGTCAAATATAAGCTATAATTCATAATAACAGCTCTAATAGCTCTAATGGTAAATGCATTAGAAAGCATTGCGTTTAGAAAATGCAGTGGATACAAATGTTTATTTTAAAGTAATGATTATGTCTGCAAATTCTTTAAAAGTAAAACAAAATGGTCCAACAAAACCCAGCTTTATTAAGTTTCTTTTGAGTAAGTAAGTTGTAAAGACATTTGACTGAAATTAGGTGCAGTGAGTTTAACCGAAACTGTTCAATCACCACATCATATTTTTAAATGCTGAAATGAAACTTTGCACCATGCATAATACTACACACACATTAGTTTGCTGAGTATGGCTAATGTTAGCAGTGCTAGCACCAACAGCTTTTTTTCCCCCAGCCTAGATACAACTGTCTATTTTCTATATGGTATTGAAGAACTACACTAGTTTGCACGGCTGTCATCTGTGTTATTTTCCAACTTGCTTGATTGCTACTTCCTGTCACAGAGAGAGACCCAGACGTTAACTGATGTTAGCTGATGCACATGTCTAAAATTTGTTACATTACAAAATTATAAAAATTAGTTTAACAAACTAGTATTTTTATTTTTTGCCGACAAGCGGCCGGCAGCAATGTTTAATATCTAGTGAGGTAGTTGTGAGCATCCCTTATTGTTACGTCTGCTGTTTGTATATTAAGGTACTTTTACTAAATCTGAACAGCGTCTTGCAATATCCCTCTATTAAATATGCATTTGTGTAATTTTATCATTTCATTTCATTTAATACACAAATCTGACTCCTTGGTCCGTTGAACAACAAATGCATTAATCTTCTAGTATTTTGGAAAGATGTAGATTTAGTGAAACTTGTGGTGAAATCAAAGTCAGTCTTGGTGAGGAAGGTTCCTAACTCAATGAAGTGACCCAGAAGCCATAATAAGAATTCTCCAAATACTAAGGAAAGGTGCTTAAATTCTTCCTTTATCACCTCCTTTAGCAGAGCTAAAGAATGCTGGACCATTCTTTGTGAAAGGACAGGAGATAATGCCGCCCCGCAATTTATAGCAACCCACCATCCAAACTGACAAAGTTTTCCATTTCCATAAACTGCTGATATGTTTTGAATTTTCAACAACAGGGTGTTAAACCCACAACTGAACTCTGATCATCACGCTGCTGTAATAAAATCTGCTTCTTGCTGAGGCGTTGCCTTGCATAAAGAATGCAGATTTATATAAGCTCTCTAAATCAAGATTATGAGCTATATGAACTGATCAACGTGCATTTAAGGTTTCCTGTAGTGCAGTTTGCATTAGTAATGTCCGTTGTTGAATTGCCAACTTTTAGGATTATCAGGAATTTTACTTTGGTCGCAGATAAAGAAGTTACACTGGATCACTCTCAAGCAGGACAAAATAAGAAAATAAGATTTATTTCATTTTATAGGCTATATGTGCCTTTTTTCTTTAAAATTCCAACACTACTAATGAAGCAATTTTTTTTTTTTTCAGCGGTGGTTCTTGTTTATATGGCTTGCATGAAACAGGTCATATAAACCTGCATGAAACACCCCAGGGTGTTCTTGGGGTGAAGTAAAATAGTAAGTAGTAGTAAGAATACCATCTTCTGGACATTGTAGTTTCAATAGAATGCACATTTGTTAAAGAGTCTAAGTGCATTTGAATTCTCATGACATTTTCCATCAAGATCAAGGAAAGGCAAGGAGGACTATTCGACTGTACCACTAGATCATGATCATACTGTTGACCTCTGACCTCAGAACATAGTTGACCCAGATGATGTTCTTCTCACTGGCATTCTTGACGTTGACAGCGATCGTGGCACTGGACTGGATCCAGATATAACCATTGTTCTTCTGGATCCACCGGTAGTACTTTGTCACACACTGACCTTTATTCATCACTGAGAGAGAGAAAGAAAGTGAGAAATAGTGCTTGTTATTGCACAGTGTTTTCTGTTTGATCTTGTGTCTTTCCAAACTGTTCATCACAGGAGAGAAAAAAAAAGAAAAGGCCAAACATGGACAAAGGACAGGGAAGTTGGAAGGTTTGAGGGTGAGAGAGAAACAAAGATTGAGAGATGTGTGTGTGTGTGTGTGTGTGAGAGAGAGAGAGAGAGGCAGTCATCGGATGTCATGTGACAGCTGGCTCAGAGCTGCTCTGCTGCTGCCGTCATTAATCAGACCAACACACACTGCCAGCCTCTGTGGGTGTGTGTGTGGGACTGCCTGTTCCTGTTTCCATGTGTCTCCAATAGGTTTGAAATAATACACTCAAACCATGACATCAATACCCTATTGCCGTGGCATATTTTGATATTCCACATTCATGTAAAATTTGACTTTCTAAAACTTAGCATGTTAACACTTGTTAAATTAGCATTGCTGAGGAAGACTGCAGTTACAAATATTCAACTTGTCTGTCTGTGGTTATTCCCCCCAAAAAGCCAACATCCTGCAACCTATAGTTGTGTGAAAAAGAATGTTTTTACATGACTCTTTGCATGCATGTGAAAAACTAAGTATACCCCATGATTCAACAGTTTGTAGAACCAGATATCTGGTTCTGCCACTGTGCTTGACAATTAGTATGAGGTGTTTGTGCTGATATGCTGTTTTTGGCCTCGTCTGTCCAAAGGACATTGTTCCAGAAGTCTTGTGGTTTGTTCAGATGCAGTTTTACAAACCTAAGCTGTGTTGCCATGTTCCTGTTACAGAGAAGAGGCTTTCTCCTGGCAACCCTTTCAAACAAGCTATACTTGTTTGGTCTTTTTGTAATTGTACTGTCATGAACTTTAACATTTAGCATGCTAACCTAGGCCTGTAGAGTCTGAGATGTAGCTGTTGGGTTTTTTGCAGTTTCTCTGACCTTGGGGTGAATTTGCTGGGACGTCCACTCCTGGGCAGCTGTCTTGGATATTTTCCACTTGTGCATAATCTTTCTCACTGTAAAATGATGTATTTCAGATCGTGTGGAAATGGCCTTATAACCCTTCCTAGATTGATGGGCAGCAACAGTTGTTTCTCTAAAATGATTGCTAATGGCTTTCCTCCTTGGCATTGTGGGAACACACACCTGAATGCTCCAAACTGCCAAAATTTCTGCTTTTATAGAGGTGCTCACACTTCTGATTATTAACTAAACAAGCGCATTTGATTAGCAGCACTTGGCTGCTACTTACCCTCTTAATTCCTTTGGAAACAGTAAAGGTGTACTTAGTTTTTCACAGGACATAAAGAATGTCTTTTTCACTACACAGGTGGTCTGTTCGTAGCCACCATGACGGCATCCACTGGTTAGCAAAGTCTTCTCAAAGCTTCCAGCTGAGCCTTTTTGACTGTCACCATCATGGTGTTCTAAACCAGATGTGAAACGCTGCAGCTCATACACAAAGTAGGCCTGCCCTAAAGCATGCCCTGTTTTTATTGTCTGTTTGAATCTAATAGGGACCACAATTTACACAATTTACAAAATCAACATTCATTAAGACTTAAACCTACTGAGTGAGACCATAAACACATCAGGAAAGTGTTTACTGAGGTCATAGATCAAGTGAGCAGTTGAGTTGTTTTGTAGACTTCTACATAATTGGACCTCCAGATTATATAAGAGAAGTCGCCCCCTGTTGTCCAATAGAAAGAATGCACATTTAAGGCAACTTTTCAGACCTGAAAGCTTCAGCCATCTTTTATAGTTTTTGATCACTCCTCTCTGATATGACCAGCAGCCGTTTAAATATTAAGTTTTCACCCGTCGATTTCAATCAAATTCTACAAAACTCTGATCTTCGTGGGAATGACTTCATGGATTTTGGCTTCTTAAGAACACTTCACAGGTAATTTATTTCCACCAGTAAAATGAGTCTCGAATAAGTTTTCACTTTTGCTACCTCAACCTTCAGTGAACAATTGGAGCTCCTCCCCCGGCACAATGAACTGATTAAAACACAGAACTGAAATAGCCGCAGTTCCTGCTGCCCTCCACCAGATAGCGCTGTGTCACTGTGACAGCCTCTCTGGCCTCAGGAGGTGGCCCCACAATCCGCACCCGAACCCCCCCCCACACCCCCGTGTGCCGCCATGTGACGGCACACTGGCAATAAATTTGGCCAAATTAACCACTAAATGGTTATCTCAAGCAATATGTATTGGCATTAATCAGGAGCCGCTCAAACAGAAACAGTCAGAGACAAGAAGTGAGCGCCACTAAATTCATATCCCTCTCCTACATTTAATTACAGACACAAATAGGTTTTTCCATGACAGAGAAAAGAGAGAGAGAGAAAGTAGGGGGTGATTTATATAAAAAGAAGGCCAGTAATTAAAAACTATTAGAAACTAATAGCATTGTTTAAGACGACATCCCCAGGGCTGGAGTAATTGACTTTGGTCGGACGGCTGGTGCTCATTCGTTCTCTATTCTCTAAGGGGGGGGGGGGGGGGGACTTTTTTTTTTTTTTATAGC
>VUQI01015741.1:16628-29398 GCA_015106735.1 Paratilapia polleni
TTTGCATGTTAAGGCAGAGATGGTGAGATCACGTCACCTTGAATGTGACCTTCCTTTGTTTGTACGCTAGAGTAAATAACGACACAATGAATGCACACACACACATATGCACGCACACACACACACACATAGTGGTGCCTGTTCAGATGACTGCAGGTCCTCAGAGAGCAGCTCAGTGTATCAGCATGTCCAATGGAAGAGGACACACACACACACACACACACACACACACACACAGAATCACACAAAGCTTTACAACTCCAGCAGACTGCACACTAGGCTGTGTAGACAGTGTACACACATAAAACACTGCTACTGTCAGCTGAGGTTCACTCTGCAGGAAACAGTTAAAGTAGATATTAAATACAGAATCAATCCATCTTGACAATGACCTTCTTGCCAGCTGCCAGTAGGAGAGGAAATCACCCTTCAAAATAATCAAATTAGGCGTCTCAGTGCATTCTGCTTCTTACGTAGCCACAAACCCTGTGTACAATACGTGTATCTGTTAAATGCATATGAGAACCTTAAGGTGGCCTTTCATAAACATTATTTTCAATGAGCTTTTTCACTCTTGTTTTCAACTCTTTACCGACTTAAATCAAAATGGATGAGTTTGGCTTGTTTTGCGTGTTCTGTGAAGGCCCATCTACAGACTGGAAATGTAAACCTGCTTAGGTTAGAAATGCTCAAGCATTCGTTAATTATGCAATTATTCCCCTACACAAATAAATATTAAATTGAAATGTAACACCTATAATTAAGACTTTTGTGGGTAATGAGATATTTTTATTTCGGTTTACAATTCCACATTCTTCACACAAATCTTTCTGTGGGTGTCAACTGCAGCGACACCACCAAAGCCTAAACGCTTGTGTTTCATCTGAAATTTAAGCTGTTCTATGCAGCCTTTACAAAGTTGTCTGATGTGACAGAACTTTTGTCCACCTAGGGGCAGAAGAAACCACAAACACAACTTGACTTTGTTATCTTGTTAAGAAACAGTTGCAAATTTGCTAATGTTTATGTCCACCTAGTGAAGTAAAGTCCAATATTCACTCAGTTTTTGGTCTTTACCCACTCAAGAGGAAAATATCCTGCTCTTTAGCAGCTATATGTTCCACTATCTTCCTCAGTTCAACTGTGCCTCTCTGCTATTTGTTGCTACAGTGGCTTTCTTTCCAACCAATAGTCAGTTAGCAATAAACTGATTACTTTTTATATCCTTCAAAGTATTGTGGCTTTTTCAACACTGGCAACAATGAATGAAGACAGGGGTGTGTAACCACATATAGTGAAGAGTTGTAGCTAGCTTACAGGTCAGTGTGCCACAATCACATCAGATTTAATAACAGATACCAGATCAGTTTTTTATACCAGGCTGTAAGCATGCTTTTTAATGATGTAAATCTGGGCGTTTTAATGTGGGAGTCTATGGCGTTTGACTGAGTCAGCTACACTTCCTGCTTGGTTGTTACTGTAAATGACACACTGTGGAAAATACTGACCTATTACATCAAAATGTTGCCCCTGTCTGAATCTGAATCTCTATATTCAGCTTTCCATGTTTTTCAGTCTTGGGTGTTACACACTTTATGGTAACAGAATTTAAGCTTCATTATACAAAAATAATAAGCTGCAGGCTACGTTCTTAAGTTAAAACTGGGACTTATTTTTTTTTTACGGTGAGTAACAGAAAATCTGTGTAGAAAATCTGTATGGTAGCAGGGGAAAGAAGACATGAACTGATGACAGTAGAAGTATTTAGATAAGTCATTTGTTCATTTTTGCCAGCACTGAATACCTGCACATATAACTCAAAGTGCAAAAATATTTATTTGAGGTAAAGGAAGCCATAGAGGCCAAAATAAAGCCTCCACCTGGGCTTGGTCGAGATGAGAAACTGAGGCCAGCAGATGAGAGCAGAGACATCTCGGCTTGCACACTACAGTCCGGCCTCTGTCCGTCTGTTCAAACCTTCCTCTTTGTCTCTCCCTCCATCTTTGAATCACTCACTCGCTGATCGCCCACTAATGAAGAAGAGGAGAGAGAGAGAGGGAGTGCTGGAGGCTCGCCTGAGGCTGCAGGAGAGAGACCGATAGATTAAAGGAGTTCTATTCCCTTTTAAAGTCTCTCCACCTCACTTTTTTTTCTCTTCTTTTCCTCTATCGTGCTCGTTTTCTTTATCTCTTTCAGTAAGTGTCACACTTTTGACTTTTGCCATTGTTCTGCTGGTCATCTCTCTTCTTTTCCCTTCTCTGTGCCTCTGCTCTTTTGGTTTTTTGCTGTTTTATTTATTTGTTTATTTAATTTGCATTTTTTTCCAGTTTTTTTTCCCACTTCAATATGTCTAATCCCTCTCTTTCCTTCCTTTTTACTCTGTCGGATTTTCCCTGTAGTCTCATGTACCTTACAGATTACCTTTACCTTATTTACCTTGTGTGTGTGTGTGTGTGTGTGTATCTCACATTAACCTGCTGGTAATTTACAGCTGTGAAATTGCTTCATGGAAACATCCTTTCTTTGTGTCAAGGAATGGAGGGCTGAGACCTACAAGAAAAGATTGAGTTTCTGTGTGTGTGTGTGTGTGTGTGTGTGTGTGTTTATACTGGTGTGTTTCTGTGGTTTGTGTGCACTATGTGTGACTTAGTGGCCTTTACATTTTTACTGTACTGTGTAAACAGAGGCAGCTTTCATCCCTCTGTTGCCCTCTCCTGGTCAGCTCCAGCATAGTTTAAAACCCTCCCACTGAAGTTCTTTTAGCCACATCCAGCATTTATTTAAGCTTTAAGTGCATGAGTTCAAACACAGCTTAAAAATGGAAGCCATATAGTCAAGTCATATTCGAACATATGTTTTCATCTATGTAATCTATAGTTTATAGATTGTTATATGTGACATTTGGACTCCTACATTGACTTACTGTATTGACTGTTGTGCCATTCAGAGCTTCATCAGTTCCACGGTGATCATTGCTAATGTCTAATTATCAGTGGTCTCAGTTAGATCTTTGTTTGTGCTGTCCCATCATGTTACATTGTAACATTAAGCTGATAAAAAATAGCTTCTTCATCGCTGTGTGTGGATTAATCCACTGAAAAACTGAGACAGCACAATCACCATAAGGTCAAAACATTACAAAGCATAAAGTGAGAATTGCCCAGAGTCCTGGTTCTGTGCAGTTGCAAACTAAGGTGACTTTTCAAGCGGTTTTAATATTGCAGCCAAATGTCCAATGTCCCAATAAAATCATGACAATTTTGCAAAAGTTTTAGTTCACTCATCTGGATCATTTGATGTAAGCTGGCCAGAAAGCTCAGTCAGTGCTGCTCAGTCTTTCTTCTCATCTTGGCATTCTGATAAAATGAAAGGTTTTATACTATGATAAGTATTTTTGTCTTGGCTCACGCAAATAGTAAAGTCCAATCGTTTGAACACAGTCAACAACCAACAGGAGCGCTCTCTCTGTTCTCTCAGCCAGTTTTGTGCGCAGGCTCTGCGGTGTCTTCTCTTTCTTTTGGTCTGTTTTTGTTTATTTCACAACAAACCACTGCACACACAAGGGTAGCCACGGCCAAAAGCTGCTTGTGGTTCTTCTCCACTGTTCAACAGTTTTTCCTCTTGTAAATTTCCCACCAGGAGCATGGTGGGAAATAATCTCAAAAGGGATCTAGTTGGAGTGTTGAAAATGGTGATACTGCAAGATCCCCAAGTCTTTTCAAAGTCTCCCAGTGTGTGGTAGGCATTAGTCTGACAGGAAACTGTGCACTTCTTTCACATTTGTTTCATGTTGTGTGGCTTTCTGAACAAAACAAAAAGCTGATGACAGGCGGGTGAGTTTGACTGACTGACCGTGTGTCTGAGATACTGGCTCAGTACTAGCTGTTCGTGTCTGATACGGACACTGATTCTCCAGCATTGAGTATCTGCTGATACTAATACCAGTCCACAATAACTAAGCTGTCAATAATATATACTGATATCAGCTCTGAAACCAACCATGGTAAAATTTTACAAGTATTCTTCAACTTATCAGGGTGACAGATCTCTCCTCAAAAGCATATTGCTCAAATTTTGGTTTAGCATTTACTTAAGAATTCTGAGTTTCCTGCATGACCTGACTGCACTACTAATGACTCTTTTATTTAATTCATTTAGATGTAAATGCAGACTGAGAATATGTGAACTTCAAAAGCTTGAAACTGCGAAATTTGTGAAGAAACAGCAACTCTGATAGTTTGTTCCATCACACAATTTCATGTGCTTGGTGTGCAGGGAACAGCAGAATCACAGGACTTTAACTGCTTGCTTTGCAGCCTGTAGCCACATGTACATTTTCATTTGATGTGGAAATACATTTTCCAAATTAATTTAAAATCATTCTCCTTACATTCAAGGTCTTAAATGATCAGGCCCCATCATATCTTAAAGACCTCATAGTACCATATTATCCCAATAGAGCATTTCGCTCTCAGACTGCAGGCTTACTTGTGGTTCCTAGGGTATTTAAAAGTAGAAAGGGAGGCAGAGCCTTCAGCTTTCAGGCCCCTCTCCTAAGGCACCAGCTCCCAGTTTGGATTTGGGAGACAGACACCCTCTCTACTTTTAAGATTAGGCTTAAAACTTTCCTTTTTGATAGAGCTTATAGTTAGGGCTGGATCAGGTGACCCTGAATGGTAAATGGTAAATGGACTGGTATATATATATACATACATACTGGTATATAGTGCTTTTCTACTCAGTTTTGTGTACTCAAAGCGCTTTATACTACAGACCACATTCACCCAATCACACATACATTCATACAGCACTTTTATCTATACTTAAGTGCTTGCTAACATTCACACTCCGATGAATTCATCGGGAGCAACGTGGGGTTCAGTATCTTGCCCAAGGATACTTCGGCATGTAGACTAGGGGAGCCAGGGATCGAACCACTGACCTTCCGATTAGAAGACAACTAATGGCTGTGGCTCAGGAGGTCTACCAAACCATCCCTTAGTTATGCTGCAATAGGCTGCTGGGGCATGAGGCACTGAGCACTTCCTCTTCATCACTTCCTTTCACTCTCCATGTGTTTATACACTACTTTGCGTTTAATCATTAGTTATTATTAAACTCTGTCTCTCTCCCATAGTGTGTCTTTTGTCCTGTCTCCCTCTGCTCTCTTCTGTTTCTCCTCATCCCCAACCGGTCGCGGCAGATGGCTGCCCCTCCCTGAGCCTGGTTCTGCTGGAGGTTTCATCCTGTTCAAAGGGAGTTTTTCCTTCCCACTGTCGCCAAATGCTTGCTTATAGGGGGTTGTCTGACTGTTGGGATTTTTTGTTTAATATTGTAGGGTCTTTACCCTAAAATATAAAGCACCTTGAGGTGACTGTTGTTGTGATTTGGCGCTATAGAAATAAAATTGAATTGAATTGAACTGAAATGTAGTGGGAAAAGAATAAAAGCCAGCCAGTCTCCCTGTTATAAATACTTTTTTTTAGATAAACTTCCTGCTTTGACAGATTTTCAGCACCACATACTTTCAATTTGACCTCCAATTAAAGTGGTTTAAGAAAGCTGGATTAACTTTTTCTGATCTATCAGGGTCATTCACTGAATTTACTGAGGTTTACTTAGGTGTCATTTATGAGGTACTTGTATTTTACTTGAGTGTTTCTGCATTCAGTTACTTCACACTTTAACTTGATTATATTTTAGAGGAAAAAGATGGGATTTACTTTTGCCATTTTGTAAACATAATCCCATAACATACAGTGCAATACAATACAAATTCTGTTATTATCCAAAATTTCACTTTAAATCTTTCATGATGTCAGATTTATTGAGTGTGTTCTCATCCCAGGGCATATGATGCAGTTTTGTCATACGCCACCTGCATCTCCAAGTTACACACAAGGTTTTTGCTGGAGGTTAAAGGGGCTGAAGTTGGCTCAGGTTTGTCAGCCAGCTGACCGTGGTTCACCTTCTGTTTGGACTTTTGTGTTCTGCAGTTCGTTTTGCTTTTTGGCACTAAAAACGAGGTTTAGGAATAGACCATGATTTGGGTTAAATTATGACCCTTCACAACTGCTGAAAACTGACGAGTTGGGAGAGATGGATCTACCTCACTAATGCCATAACACAACATAACACATCAAAGAACAGATGCCAAAGAACACCTTATGTGTAAATGAGCCACACCAGCTTTCACAAAATGGCACTAATCGAGGCCCTGGGAATAAGAATGGACTGATTTATTTGGAGGAACCTAACTAGGGGCCTAGACTGGGTCTAAATTAGTCTGGCTGTACATAAAGTAGTTAAAGGTAGCTCAACCTCGAGCAGCTACAATAGTAATGCTGCAACAGTTAGAATGAATCCACATGTACCAGTCACAGAGGGCATTCTACTGCTCAGTGACTGGTTTGATACTTTAAGTACATTTACTCACGAATGATTTTAAGTTAAGAAGTACTTTGATGTTGCCATTACTGGATCTGAGGACTTCTTTCACCATTGCCATGTTCACAGATTCCAGATATTACTTTAGTGAGAAGAACTGCCAAAAACAATGGAAAAAAATGAACTAAAGCATGAATTTTGCTTAAATATGCAGATTTTTCTACTCAAAACAAGAAGCACGAGTTGAAGGAAAGTCACAGAAAAGTCTGCAAATGCTGTCACTTTGTCCGGTCTTTTCTACAGTTTGTGTGCAGGTGTGTGTGTGTGTGTGTGTGTTTTGTCTGCAACAGATAAAAAATGCCTTTCAGTGTGTGTGGATTCATTAAAGGCAGTGTTGGTCCAGCGAGACCATCTCTTCTAAAACGCCTGCAGGCTTAAATCCACCGAGCTTTCACTTCTGTGCTCGTCTCTCGCTCGCTCTCGTTCTCTTATTCTCCTCTGTGTTTGCGCGTCTCTCGATCATCTGTTTCACTCCCAAACATCCTGTCTGTCTTTCACTTTTGTATTGCCTTCTCCTTTGCTAATTCTTAATGTCTTTTTCCAACTTCCTGTATGTCCAAATCTCCCTTTCTCTAAAAATATTCAATTCTTTTTTTCTTCCTGAGTGTCCCTCTAGGAAACACGGCTTCCCTCATGTCTTGCTTCAACTCCCCCCTTCTCTACCCTGACGACCAAAATCTGTCTGTGTTCTTTTCTACAATGTCCATCATTTTTCATTTTATTTGCTTTCATTATTACAAAACAACTAATGCATTTAGTCTCCATCGTGTTTATCTCTTTTTTGTTAACACTGAGGTTCAGACCTGCAGAAATTTTGCACCCAATCTGAAAAAGGCTTATGAAAAAAGTACCTTTTTACATATCTATTTTTCAGCTCTGTGCTGTTTTAGAAATCTGCATCTTCCAAGTAATTTCTCATTAGTGGTATTAATGTTAGTAACTTTATTGTCTGTATTCTGGCAATTTGTCTTTGACTTCATCATGAAATTCCATGGCAGGTTCTCTAGAAATAATTACAACACAGATTACAGTGCTTCATATGAATTATTCATTTACTATTGCAAACTTTACACTCCACATATGTTGAATTGTTTCCACGCCTGAAGACACATTTTTGCAGGTTTGCAGCTGAACTGCTCTACACCCTCCAGGTAAAACTAGAAATAAATAAAAAAAGAATAAATTGTGGGTACACCGATTAAATACCGTCTGTACTTTCCATATTACAAATGACACAGTTCCTCCTGGGACAATTTATTATGGCAAATAAAATATTGTAGATATTGTAGACAAGACTGAAGTTGAGGGTATTTTTTTCCTACTGATAACATTTGACAATTTGCACTAAATTTATACTAGTGCAAAATGCTCAGACTCAACACGTTCAACTTAGCAAATGCTTTTGCCTTCCTCCACCCTCAGTTTGACATGTGCCAATGATGGTTAAATACTAGTGTTTGTTGGAAGGGTAATAAATCCCATAATTTTCTCTTTTAGATATAATATCATCAGCCTATAAATCCATATCTCAAATTTTGTAGCAGCACCAACCCAAGAAATACAGTTTTGGCAGGCTCTGTGACACAATCTGTCAATGGAAGTCAAATGGGCAGATGTCAGTGCAAGATCAATACCATAGACTGAATATTGACATAGTTACCATATTTGGATGTGAGGGTGGAGTGTAAGTTATCGGGTAATACTAGCAAGCCTGATTATCAAGCTACATCCATAATGAGTGGAATGCACAGAAACACATATCTGCTAATTGATGCTTAGTAACAGACTAATAAAATGCTAAGCACAAACTTATTGGAGGGGCTGTACCTCACAGCAGACCATATTATTTGCCAGATAATTCCATCAAAAAAGAACCAAGAGACACTAACAGCACTAACACAGTGGAGAAACTAGCAGACACAGAATGGCTACAGCTCCCAATGTCAGCACACCTGTCAATCAAAGAAGCCACGCCCCTAAATTTAAGCCTGAGTTATAAATAAATAATAACTCATAGTACAGTTGTCATAAAAGGGGAAAATATCCATGAAGACCAATACTGTTTTCTGTACCAGGCTTTAAACATGCTTTTTAATGCTGTAAAGTTGGGCATTTTAATATGGGGGTCTGTGGGAATTGACCTGCTTTTGGAGTCAGCCTCAAGTGGTCACTTGAGGAACTGCAGTTTTTGCATTTTTCAGTCCCCGAGGTTGTCAGCTGTCAAAAATACATGAAAGGCAACAGACTTGGTCATTACATGAGATAAAATGCTTATTCTTATGTAAGAGAGGAATTTAAATAATCTGGGCTGCATTATGGCATTACAAAAATAAAAAGGTCCACAATTGTTCTTTAAATTCAGTTTTCAAAATAAGGTTTTTGATTACTTTATGATCCACTCAGTTGTAACCTAGAGTCCTGTCTAAAGTTCTCTCTGCTCTATAATTTAAAAAAAATTAAACTGTCAATTTGCATTATTGTCCAAACACCACAGATTTATACAAAAGAAGTTATTAAAGATGTAATTAAAATTTCCAGAAGTTGGTCACTTGAGTGAGTGATGCTCATGATGTGTTCATCACTAATTCTGAAAACACAAACTGTTCAAATACACTCCTGTTTTTGCCACCTTCATGCATAACATTGATCAGAATGGATCCTAAGCTATCTTCTGACCAACTATGGGAATCCTTATTTCTCATAACAAGCATTTAATGTGCTGATAACATTTAATGCAGGTGCTTTACTTCTATAAAACCAAAAGAACCCTTTTTCCTCCTATCATTCAGTGAAACTGTAACATTATCCTCTAATTTCTCCTTTCTTTGCAAATATCTTCTCCCTTTCTTCCATTTCCTTAATTCTCTTTTCTCATACTTATAATGCATTTTCTGATCCTTCTAACTGTGTGAAAACATGGGAATTATCCTATCTTCATCCTTCCTCTTTTCTCATTCTTCCTGCCCCTTTTTAAAAAAAAGACATGAAACAGCTTGTCTGCCTGTCTCTCCACGTGAAAATTAGCATTTGTCCTGTTCTTTTTTTCTCTGTCTGTAAATCACTAGTTCCCATCTCTATCCCTTTCTTTGAGAAAAGATGAATTTCTCTCTGAGCCTTTATGGCAAGTATTTCTCTCCTTTTCTTGCCGACAAATCACTCTTTTCCATTCCCTCGCTTTCTTTTTGAAAAGGCAAGTTCACCCTTTATCTCTTCTTTCTCTTTCTCTCTGTTCTCGGAGTGGAAATGAGGACAGATTGACTTTGAGATCTGACCCGAGCTTAGACCAGCTGTCAGCAGGTAATGATAGAGACTTAGAGAGTGACGCCTCTTCACAGAGAGGGATCACGCCTCGTCCTCCACTTAAAAAGAAGCCTTTTAAAATTTAGATCCCTGTTGAGAGAACAGGCTATCCCTCTAAAATACACCTTGATCGATTCCCTAACTATCAGACTCATGCTGCAATGGGGTAACCGGGAGAAGATGTAGAAATAAATCCCATGGAAAAAAAGAAGAAGAAGAAGAAGAAAATCAGAGACTGTGAGTGGCTGTTGTTCTGCAAAAACAGGAAAAGTCAAGTGTAAAAATTCTTTTCCTTACCTGAAAATGATGAAAACATTATGGCTTACCTTTGATAGAAGAGATTGTTATGCTCTTAAGCCTTACCTTATGCATGCAACTATCGTTGTCAGAAACATCTGCCTGCACTTCAGCCACAGAAAGTTGTTTCTAATTTTGCCTCCTGAGACAGAAAGAGCCTCAAATTCTCCAAAACTCTGTTCCTAAGGTAGGAATTTGGATTTCTGATTGTAGCCAATGCTTATATATAAAAAGCTGGACAGAGCTTCCAGGTCTTAAATGCAAAGCCAATGCAGGAGTGCCTCAGAGCTGAATTCTTGCAAATGGCCACCAGGGGGTGACTCCTCTTGTTACAAAAGAATTTCAGTTTCAAGCCAGCGGGTGTTTTGTATGGGGAAAACAACCACTGGCTTCCTTGATATGTGACCTCAGTAAGCAGTTTGCAGACACAAAAGCAAACCAATAACAGTTTGACATTTCATGGAAATTACCACAACATAACAAAGCAAGAGCTATCTGGAGATTGTAGAGTAGTTTGTTGTTGAGCCCATCACTAGACATAATTCAATTTTCAATTCAATTCAATTTTATTTCTATAGCGCTAAATCACAACAACAGTCGCCTCAAGGTGCTTCATATTTTAGGGTAAAGGTCCTATAATATTAGACAAAAAACCCCAACAGTCAGATGACCCCCTATGAGCAAGCACTTGGTGACAGTGGGAAGGAAAAACTCCCTTTTAACAGGAAGAAACCTCTGGCAGAACCAGGCTCAGGGAGGGGCAGCCATCTGCCGCAGGCAGTTCGGGGTGAGGGGAAACAGAAGAGAGCAGAGGGAGACAGGACAAAAGACACACATAAAGGAAAAAACATGGCCATAGACAAGAAGCTACATGTACAGGTATTTTAGTGACACTACACTATAGTAGTGTTGAGCTTTGTAGATGCTCTGTCCACACTTCTTACAGATGCCAATCATAGAGACCCAGTAGCCTACTTGACCTTTTATGAGAGCCAGTACGCAAAAATATGCAACCTGAGCCACAAGCCCTGTTGCTTGATGTGTGTGACATTTCTACTTCTGCAGTTCCATGTTATCCAGTTACTTTCCTCCTTTCTGTAATGCATTAAAGTAATGAGTAAATACGCCTTGACATTTTATGCAGCAGACTGAGTTTATTAAAAATTTTTTATAATACACTAGACGCAGGGCCATTTTAGTAAGTCTATGATCTTGATACTGTTTAACTGTGCAGGTGAGTGCAATGCAGTCAGTGCAGTTATATTCCTGTAACAATACCTCCCAGGTAAAGGAGAAGAACTTTGGTACCAGAGGCTTTCTGGTTTCTGTTTGTAGTCCGCAATGCAGAACCGCAGTTGAAGAATCAGTGGTTGTATCTAATTTCATGGTTTTAATTGTTTTTATTTTCACATTTTTTGACTAAAAGAGCTTGACTTGAACAGAAATACAGATGCCTGCATCATCATTATCTTTATGCCTTGCTTTGTTGTTGAACAGTCAGTTAAGTTTAGTACTTTGTCTTTTCTTTCAAATAAACATCCAATGAAGACTCATCAATAGGTGGCCAAAACACAAAGAAAACAAAAAGAACAACAAACTACTACAAAATCACTATCTAAAATGATTATCTGACATTACAAGGTATCAAGGTATCAACATAAAAACTGGATGTAACTCTTTATTTTTTCTGTGTACTTGATGTCCATACAAACTATATCCGTTACCATCCAATTAGGCAGAAAGCTTCTCTGCATCTGCAAAGAAGTTGGGAATCATTAGCCTGCCTCTCTGAAATCAGCTTCCACACAATCAGCAGCGAGTTCATAAAGCCACCGAATTAAACCGCCCCAAAGAAAGGCTGATTTTAGAACAATCTGACCGCACTCCATCTGACAGCGAGGATGGAAAGAAAAAAAGATGGAAAAAAAGAGAAAAGACATGGAGCACCTCCAGTGCCCCGTAGCCATCCATTTCTGAAAGCCCCCCTTTCACAGAGGAAATTAATTTTGAAAGAGGAAGAATAAAACGAGCAGCAGAGGTGACTGAAGGTTCTGTATTAGACTACGCTCGACTAAAACCAAGTCATTTAAACCGCTGGCTGCCAGCTCGCCTCCCTGACCTCCCATCCTCACTGCAGACGGAGAGGAATAATCTCCCTCTATACTTCCTTTTTTGTGTGTTTTACACATCCTAACCTCCCCCTCCCCTTATTCTGTCTGACCCCGCCAGGCCGCCGTAGAGTCACTTCCTGATTGCCACTCTGGATGTTCAGAGCTCAGGAACTTTTGGAGAAGGTAATTGAAAAAGTTTCAGGGAGCTTCATGCTGCTGTATTTTCTTGTTTTTTTTCTGATGAGGAATGTGACATGTTTCATGTGTGTCATGTGTTATAATGAATTGTTTACCAAGAAAGCTGTATGTACAGTTACAGTGCCTTGCGAAAGTATTCATACCCCTTGAACTTTTCCACATTTTGTCACATTACAACCACAAACTTAAATGTATTTTATGGGGATTTTATGTGATAGACCAACACAAAGTAGCGCATAATTGTGAAGTGGAAGGAAAATGATACATGGTGTTCAAAATTTTTTACAAATCAAAATCTGAAAAATATGGAGTGCATTAGTATTCAGCCCCCCTGAGTCAATAATTTGTCGAACCACCTTTTGCTGCAATTACAGCTGCAAGTCTTTTAGGGTATGTCTCTACCAGCTTTGCACATCT
>VUQI01015746.1:2272-16767 GCA_015106735.1 Paratilapia polleni
TTTTTTCCCCCCCCCCCCCCCCAGCAGCTGTAGATAAATGTTGTAGCAGCATAAACTTCCTTGTGAAATGCAACAGGGTAAAAGCCTAAAAATGGGAGTCCTTGTGTAGTGGTAATAATTAAAATTAGAGTATGCCACAGTGTAAATTTACTGTGCTATGAGTAACAGTCCTTCATTCAACATTTTACTTCATTTAAATTTTTGTATTTTTTATTGTAAAGAAGGTGCTTTGTGTCAAGTGTCCAATGTACGCATAATGCAGAATATCCTCATAATAATGTCTTATTCTCTTTTTTTTTTTTTTACAAACTTATTTCTAGTTATCTGCACGATTTAGTCTAGAACAAATCAGCTCATAGCCTGCTACGTAACAAAAGCTTTCAGTTACAGGTAGTGCAGTAAAAAGCACAGTACATCTTCCTCCCCACTAAATACAGGCTACCTCAAATTCGTACTTAATGACAGTACTCGATTACTCTCCACCTGCGGTCATGCGTAATTAAACTTACCCACTTACACCAAACTCACCTAGCCCGCCTTACCGCTGGTTACAGCCTTGCGATTGCACCAGTGGACACGCGCTCACGCTGGCGCGCGCCGGGGGTCGGGCGTGTGAACGCGCCTGTTCCACCTGGCCCAATCACGTAACGAGGAAGCTCACAACACGGCCACAGTCTGCTGCTGGTGGTTCTACCGCCGCTTCTGTGGAGCTTCGCACTAACCTGCAGCTCGGCCAGGAAGCCAGCAGCTCACCTGAGCGACTGACAGCCCGAAGCGAGACAAGATTTTCTCCTCTGAAAAGTATCTCTTACTAACTCCAACGGTGTCGGAGCGGAATACGCGTCCCGACGAGCCCTCTCATCCGTCCGGTGAGTCAGGCGGGACGGTAACCGCCGCATCATGCTCTAAATGTGTGGATGTGCTGTATGTAACTCTGCTGTGGAGAGTCATTGCACCGTGAGGAAACATTTTAGCAAAGCGGTGAGCTTTTAGCCTTCCAGCTCCTCTTTGGTTTTCTCTGAGGTGACAGCAGAGGTCTTCTGCAGTGCAGTCCAGGTCCAAAATTACATCATTTTGGAGATTTATTGTAGTTCAAGCCCTGAATCTGTTGCTTTCCTGTATACTGGCAACACAAACGTCATGGAAACATTCGCTATATCTCAGCATTTTACAAGGTTTCTCTGTAGGACTTGGCAGCATCCAAGATGTATGAAGATGTTTTTTTTTTCTGCATTACACCTCATTTCCATTTAAGAAAAGTAGGCAAAGTTCTCAAGTTTAACTGTTTGAGAACTGCCTTAATAAAGAGTGGAAAAAGCTCATAACTTTGATTCAAATCAGGAAATATCCCATCAAAAACCACTATGCAAACAAACATGAGGAGTGTGCAGGTGCTGCTTTGGTACTTTACATTTCCTGAAACTTTGTGCTCAAGTATGAATGTTCATTATAGCTTGATGTATTTAGAGTGTGTTACTACTGGAGTAACAAGCAGTGTTTCACCAACAGAACCTAATTGCCGCTTTACACCAACATGTAAACCCATGCTGGTTTTGTTCTGCGCCTCAGCCCCTGCCTTCCTTGGCTTTTGTACTCCATGTATCCATGCCCAGATGAATTAAAGTCCAGTCCATTCAAGTGTTGGGAACAATACCCCTGTGGGGTGGGGTGGCTGGCTGGGTGTTTCTCAGGGGGGTCAGGGGGGAGCATGGTGTCACCCCCGGGTTGCTGTGGAGGCAGAGAGTAACATTGGAAAACTCAATCCTCTGACGTCAGTCCGAGGAGGAAGATATTTAGGGGGCTTGATTTATTTGTGTGGGTGCAGGAGAAGGGGCTGAATAGTTGCTGGCAACATGGGTCAACTCTACTGCTCGTTTTTTTTAATTTATTTTTTTTCTGTCTGCTATGAACTGTCTAATAATGAAAAGAAGCTCAAAATAAAAGCTTTAGCAAATCTAAACTGGCACACCTTTCACACTCCTCCTCATGAGTGCCAGTGGCAGAGACAGAGTGGGTAATGTTATCCGTCTGCATTTGTACCTGTAGTCTTTCTCAGGTATTAAAGTGTATCCTCATGAACCCTGCTTGTGTGTCTTGGTGCCCTTGGGTAAACACTTTCCCCACTGCTGTGTAAACATGTTTGCATTCCCTCCATGTTAACCTGCTGTTGTCTCTATGGTGACCTGAACACCTGCTTTATTTGTCACCTTTGTGTACCTGCTTCTCACTCAGGATCTGTTGGTTTAGGCCTGATTTCTACTAAATGGCACACAAAATGTTGTGATTAATGCTTGAGCTTCTGTGGCAGACACAAGACTGAAGCCAAGAGGTGCAGCGAGATTTGCTTAAAGCTGATCTTGGCATGAGGCTCAGATTGCTGAAGCAACAATTGGAGCCCAGAGCCAGAGGTTATAGACGCGCAGTGGTCTGCTGCAGGCCAGACACTGATCACCTGTTAACAAAAGAACAAACAGGAGATGATTCAAAGCTCTTTTTGTCTTTTGTTTTTTGTTTTTTTTTTGATCCGCAGCTTTGTAGACATCGTATCCCTCCTTAGTGTCATTATCCCGCCTGAGTAGGTTTTTGTTTCACCTGGATTTTTCTCCCTCTGTATTTTTTATTAGGAGATTCACGACTTGTTTCGTGAGCCGATGTATGTTCTTCTGGAAAATTCGATTTGCTGAAGATTTGTCTGTGCTGTGTCATAACGAAGGCTTTATTTTTCAAGTATGTTGAATATCATGCATGTTAGGAATTGTGAAAAAAATCCTCATTGATGGGGTGGATACAAACTATATAAACGATAATATTACAGTTTACAGTTTTTTTTTTTTTTGTTTGTTTTGTTTTTTTCTGGCTCAGAATGGGGCTTTGGGGGTGACGTAACCACGACCAGCACGTTACAGTAAATGAGTGTTACTTATTTAACAGAAAGTTACCCATTTTACTGTTACTTCTGACCAGTTGATAAACAAAAGTGTCTGTTATAGTTGTAGCAAATAAAACACCAATTAAGAACTGGCTAAAACCCCATTTTTTGCAGGATGGGAGTGACAGTTCTTTTGTGCTACAGTCACACTAGGAAAAACAGGTGTTGGTGATTGCGACACGACCAAAATTATTGCAATTCTATGCAATGAACTTGCACTCTTGTTGCCTTTGAAATGGCTAGTTCAAAGATGGGGACCAGATCTGCAGCCACTTGCAGTCAGTTGCCGTCTTCAAAGCAACTTTGGTGGATCAAGATGGCAATAAGACTGAGTCAGTCTGCTATCAGTCTGCAATTGAATGGGGTCAAGCTGGCAATCTGTTTGTGGTAATACAGAGATTAACTGTGATAAATCAGCGAAAATCACAAATCTGCTGTCCTCTACATACACAGAAAATCGCATTAAACAGAAATTCACATGAACTACTTACATTCAGGATCCAGTCAGAACCACGTAGATTTGAAACAGAAATTTTGAAATTCCTCCACAAATAGTGACATAGTTGCTGCAGAGCGGCAATTTAACTGCAAAATGACATAGGCACTTGGCAACCTTGCTTTTATAGAGTAATATAACCAGATTACAACCAGTTGGCAACCAGTTGAGTGGACTCCCCTATTTCAAAGAGACGTGTCGCAAACGAGTTGCACTCATTGGCGCAGACTGACTCAGATTGATTGCAACGTGTTGGCAGTCTGTGTGCATTTAGAAATTAGACTGGAATTATTTGCAAACCTTCGGCAGTCTGTCTGAGAGTGATTGCAGTCAGAGTAAGTTGGACTGTGATTGTTTGGAGACATGTTGCCTCCCACCAGGCAACCCGTGCAATTGGGTTGCGATCGAAGGTGGTCGCCCAGAGGTTGAGGGTGTTGCACCCTTAACTTCTGGGCAACCAGATCGTCACTGAAACTATTTGTAGTCAGTCTCTGAGAGCAAAAACCTTAGGTGCAATCACTAGGAAACCACCAAATTTTCCCGGAGGGTGCCGTCCTATTTTTACTCTAGTGTGACTGAACCATTATACAAAAATGCCCCGGCACAGTCAAATTTCTCACTTGTATCACGTCAAAGTATAAACAGCATAGCAGTACTACTAATTATAAGTATAGCCAGAGACATTACAAAGCAGAGACATGGCAATCAGATAGAAATATAAGGGAGAGTTTGCCATAGATGCCCCCTGAGAGCCAGTCATCAGCTTTATAACAGGGGAACAAGGAGTCATATCATCCAATCAGGTTGTTCCACTGACACAAGCAGGCAGTTGAGGTTCATGACGATTTCAGCTATCATAGCAAAGATGTAGGGAGGTGTAGTTATGGGGGGGGGGTTGGCTAACTGTATCCATGGTGTGAATTAGCATGGCATTTGTTCAGTGTTGTGGTGGGATGAAGAGAGACGCCGATTTCGTCGGCAACCACTAATGAAGCTGTAATGTTGTGAAACTTTGTGCATGTGTACAGTAAGTATAGCATTCAGGGGAAAAAGCTTGTTTTTAAATCGGATTTGACTGGTGACTCAATACATGCAGTTTTATGGCTTGGTGACCTTTGTAATTAAAGTTATGGCGCTCTCCCTATTCGTGTAGATGGTGGCATGGTGTCATTAGCATGAAGTAACTGCAGAGTTGGCTGCTTAGTGGCAAAATTTGCTTCCACAAGGACTTTGTGTGAACTAACATGTTTATTAATTTTTTTGAGTAGCTCGTTTAGTCTCTAAATGGGCTGAAGATGAAAATTAGCTTAAGAAAACCTCTAAAATGTGTGTTTATACCCACCCAATATCTACAACCCAACTACATTATATTTAAAAAAAAATTTCAAGGATATATAACATGAAAAAAGCAGCAGTTTATTCTCACATGGGAGAAAGTTTGATGAGAAAATTGGTGCCGTTTTTTCTTTTTGTTTTTTTTTTTTTCACAAATGGCAAACATAATGAATCCATCTGTCAATTAACAAATCAGTTAGTCTATTATTAATTTCAGCAGTAGTGGAAATGCTCTGAAGTTTGAGTCTGATGTGTAGAAAGCTTTGGTACACATGTAGGATACAGTACTAAATGAGCTGCTGCTCCAAACATTTTCTGCTCGGTCAGTTATTAAGAGGATTAGAACAGATTCTTTGATTGTTTGAGATTTAGCACAGGTATTACTGCTGGTTATATGATTAGATGAATTCCCTCCTGAGTTGCAGGTTAGCTGACAGGTGTGGTACCACCAGTGCTACAACCGGGGTAGTCATTCATATTGGTCTTAGCTGAAGCCTGTTTAAACAGTAATTGACAGAGGCACATCGCGTGCTCCGCAACTGGCAGCTTTAATCTTTAAAATCTGAAAACCTCGTTTCAGACGCAGGCTGCTATTAGCAGATTTGTGCTAAGCTTGGGGGATATGTTGTGTTTGGGGCTGCTGTAGGTGTTTGTGATACACGCTGAGGCACAGTGAAGGGAAGGCCATTACAAGGCCATTTTGGCGTTTGGCAGCCAAAGTTAACAAATATTTATACTAGTCTGTTCTCTTAAGCTTGGAAGTGATTTACAGCTGATGTACGCGGTAATATGATTTGTGACTGTTGGCAGTCCTTGTGTTTTATGCATTTACGGCCTTTAAGTGCAATGTGTTGCGTATCATCAAAAAATGGATGGTTAGAAATCATTTCTGCCAGCTGTCACCAGGTTAGCACAGTTTCTCATGGCCGTATAGACAATGAAAATGAAGGGTTTAAACATGCTGGGATGTTTTGTATTGTTGTCCATGACTGATGTGTGTGAAGTAGATATGTCAATAATTACAAGGAAGATTCTTTTGGCTGTTGGTAAAGCAAATAAAAACCAGGTCGAGAAACGCATTTGCAGTTTTTCTTAAAGCAAGGCTAAATAAATTTTGGGTAACAAACTAATACAATGTCCCTCTTACAAAGGAAGTGTTTAATTCATAATTATTGAAAAACACTCTTAAAATGTTCAGTACACTTTTTTCTCAGTGCACACTTACTTGGCCAGATATAACCAGTAGCTAATATTAGACTTCAGCAACATGATTTAATAACCTGTCTTTAGTATTATGTTTGTCTGAGCTTTGGTCAACTCACTGTTACTATTACTTGATACAATATAGCAATTAGTTGACTAATCTAAGTTTGCTCACCAATATACTAGATGATACATTCTACTATCTGAAGCCACATCAGTTTTTTTTGTTGTTGTTTGTTTTTGTTTTTATTTGTTTTTTTGTTTGTTTTTGTCTGGATATGGCATTTGTGTAGAAGTCTGTGTTGCCCTGGAAACCAGTCGTTTGTTGTCATCACTGTTTGGTGGAGTCAATTTCTGAGCTATCATTAGGTATTGTTGCTCATTTTTGCTGCTGGGAGAAGACGGGCACAGAGGCGAGGTGCTTGGGTGTCACATTCTTTTATTATGTATTCATTTATTGGAGAAAAACATTCTAACATCCTTCATATTGAAGTCACTCTATAAGCTGTTAGGGGCAACCAAGACAGTCGAGGCAGTATTTGGACCATGGACGGTATAAAAGATGAATGTAGCTGCCGTGGCGTCGCCCACTGGTTTCTGAAGTCTCGTTCTGAAGCCTCGAAATTAGCAATTTCACCGTCACCATCTTGGTTTTAAAAAACCGGATGTGATGAGGAGGGACGGGTCTGACTGTGGAACTGCATGCTCATTGTTAATCACAAGTCGTTAGCCAGCGAGTATACCATGGATAATCCCCCATTTTTAAACATAGTATGACCAAGATTTACAAAATAAACTTAGTTTTTTATTCAATATGACCCAAAACGAGTGACTGAGTCCATAAACTCAGCAGGAAAGTGTTTACAGAGGTCAAGACAGAAAGCCTTTTTCCCATAGATTTATATAGGACTGAAAGTCTTTTTGTAACCACAGCTATCGCCATCTGGAGGCTTTCAGATAGAAAGGAAGTTTTTATGCACTTCTGAAATTGGCTTAATTTTTTTAGATCCGGAAGCTACGCCCGTCTATGATGTGGACCAGAGGGGGGGCCTGGGGATTTATCACCTAATGCTAGTGCTAGCTTAATCCATCCATAATTCACTGTGATATTAAATCAGATGCTAATTTTGGCTAGCAGAAAACAGGCTTAAAACTAAATTTACTTGCTGGAGAAACTGATCAGCGAACTCCTTAGAGTGTCTTTTAGTATAACCAAATGCTAAATAAAATGAAACGGCACCTATCTGTCACTGTCACTACAAACTTCAACACCTTTAATTATGTATAACCTTAAAGCTTAATACAAACAGTTGAGTTTGTATTGAAATATAACTAAACAGTTTAAGTTGAGTTAATTTTACAATCATGAACTGGTAAAATTAGCTTTAGAGACCTAAACCCCTTTTGGTACCAAGCTGTAAACACGTCAATTTCTGCTGTAAGGATTGACGCTCTTGGAGACGGCCTCAAGTGGTCATTTAAGGAACTGCAGCTTTTGCTGCTTCTATGTCGGCTTTGTTTTTCCAAGCCAAAAGTTGCCTGTTGCATGTTTTAGACTTCAGGAGTTTGCTTACTGTGCCACTTTTATAATTAATTTAGTATCCGTTATTCCCTTTTACTGGGGCATTGTGATGGACAGTCAGCAAAAGCTACAAAGTCTTGCTTTAAAAAAAAACTGAAAAAATTGTCCAAATTCTGCTGTTAAAGGCTTTTCAACCCATTTTGCCATACAGCTCACCACACATTATATTGGTAAAAGCTTTCTGAAATCAAAAACCTTTCCCAGGAAAAGGAGCTGAATCACTGATGTTAGCCTGGAACTAATTTTCATGACTCATTAAACAGGGTTGTGTAGCAGCAAAACACAATGTCATAAATCTTGATGTGATCATTAATCAGAACTTTAAGTGCTACAAATAGCCCACTAAGTGTTTTGTGCTTTCCTGACTGCACTTCATAACCTAGAAACCCACATTGCTGTCATTTCAGGTTCATTTACACCGATAGCACAAGCTATCTATAGGCACTTCGTTTTTCATGCAGGTTTGCCCTGTGTAAGAATAAGCGATTACTAATTTGTGAATATCGGTTAACAATGAAAGAGACCCGCCTGAGAATATAAGACGTGAACTCTCCAGTATTTCTCACTCGAGTATGTAAAAGTTTATGAATTCAAGAAGACATTATGGTCCTCTCCAGCCAACAGTGTCTCCTGGTCCGTGAATGTGAGTAGAAGATGGATTAAGAATGACAGATGTGTTTATAGTAACATTGGTATATTGAGAGCCAGTTTTGTGTCATGTTCAAAGGGACATTCAGGACATTTTCCTTTGAGGATTTAATCTCCGCTATAAAGATCAAGCAGGACTTCCTGTGTTTCTTCATCATTTTAAGAGCATGCTGCACTGCAGATTTGCTCACTTTTTAAGAACGTTGGAGTGCATAAAATGACAATATTAACCTACTGGTGAGCCACAGTAGGTTAATATTCTGACCTTAAGCAGATCCACTTGCAATGGAGCGATCCAAGTTTAACGGTATTGTGGGTTTAGTGGTGCCATGCTGTACCCTGACCTAACTACTCTCTAGACAAATTCTACCATGAAATAATCTCCTCAAAACCGCTTTTTTCAGATTTTAGAGGGAACTGCTGAGTTCTGTTTGAGACACATTAATCCACTGTGCAGACTCTGCTCTATAATACGTAGTTGTTTGTTCCAGTGGTAATTCACCCATACATCACCTAACTTATTCTCCAACATTACTTTTAAAGTGATAACTTCCTCCTCTCTTTCGTGGGTCATCCTTTAACATTTGTTAATCGATGAGCAGAGGAAGAAAGAGGCCGCTCCTAAGAGAGGATTTACTGATTTGACTGCTTGTGTACAAAGAACAAATTAACATAAGTAAATAAATTAGTTTTGTGTAAAATATCCAAATTAGAAAATTTACTTCAGATACTTTTTAGGGATTTTTTTCCTCCTTTTTTCAGTTCTGTACATGTTGCTTCCTCCGTTATTAATATTTCATTAAACCATTAGTTTACACATGTGAGCTATCTCTGGGTCAGCATCGTTGAGACACTCTGCTCAGGACAGTGGCAGCTACACTGGAAGAGAAGTTACTTTATTCATGTTGATATGAATAATTTACTCAATCAGGCTCTGCCACGCTTCACTTAGAAAATGCAGACATAAAGGTACAAGCGGCCAATCTTCGAAAATATTTGTTAAATCCAGGATTTCCTGAATAATAGGTTCCTTGTAACCAGTGTATGCCGGTTAGTTTATTCTGGTGACGTGGGAGGTGGTTAATATGTGTGTTATACAACCAGGCACGAGGTCACAAATGGCTGGCTATTGATCAGATATTTGATATTTTGTCTTTATACAAAAAAAAAAAACCTTCAAGAAGAGCAGTTAACATAAAGAACAGACACGTTGCACAGTTTATCTGACACCCTTTGTTTCAGGATGAGACTGGTGGCTTCATGTGATTTATGAGACAGAGCAGATTTATATTGCTTGAATGCAGCACTGATGCAGTCAGTCACCTTCAGAGTGCTGAGCTGCAGTCGCTCTGCTGTTCCTGCCCTAAATGGTGTCATTTCATATTGTCTGTGTGTGAAAGTTTTGACAGCTCCATTGTCTTTGGTTTCTGGGCAATAGTCGCCTTGCCACTGTCTGTTTGTGTAGACTGTGTGTATGTGTGCTGTTGCTACAATATGCTTAACTCCCACTCTGTTCAATGTCCTCCTTAATGTAAACGACACATGGAAATCAGAGAGATAAGCCAGCATTGCGAGGGAGTTTCCAAATGGACACGGTGTCCTTTTCATCTACAAGATATTAAACTGTCGCACAATATAAAAACACATGATGCAAGTGGTGGATTCACTGTGTGTATATTTGTTTAGATTAATTACAGTATTGCTGTTAAAAATTAATTGATACACCTTTTAGAAATCCTTCCTGGGGACCAAAAAGAGGCCGAGACATTGGAGGTGTAGGGCGAAGGAGTGTGACAGAGACAAATATGAGGGTTAAATATTTCTCAGCGAGCGTTATCATTGGTTTGTGGGGTTAAAAAAAAAATGCAGCAGTACTGAAATCCCATCACCACCACCACTGTTTGGAGAAGTTAGGATCACGGTAGTCTGAAACAAACAGGTTAGACAGCAACACCCTACTGAGCTCCACGTAAACCGGCTTCTGCTAACGAGCGTTCCCATGGTAATGATGACGGAGCAGAATTGGCCAAATCCCGTGTGAACGCGCCTCTGTGCCCCTACGGTGTGAGTAAAAGACTTGTGCTCTGCAGGGGCACACTCGCCCTCAGGAAATTGAACTGGAAGTTAGCAACAGGGGATTATTATAGCACGTGGTGGCTCCTTGACCTTCACCATTACTCATTTGAGAGTTAGAGCAGATTGTGTTTGTTGTGGACTTGATGGCTCCCTGGAAACTTGTTGACAGTTACCTCCAATTAGAATCCTTTCAGCAACGAAGAAAGGAAGGAGGGGGGAAAAAAGCTTCACATGGAGTTATGTAAGGCTGATGGGCCCCCACAAGCCTCCAGAGAAGCTGCTGTGATCTTTGGTATAGATTGTCTACACATCTCATTTGGTGTTTTAACAGCTGTTTAGAATTCATCAGAAGAAGCACTGGCACAGGAGCACTGGCAGTAAGACAAAAGAGGAGATGATGCACGTTATCACATAGGTTATAAAGGCTGAAACAGCTTAAAGAAGCTGCTTGACATGGTGCAGTACATTTCCTTCAGCCACATATCAAACATTGGAGGCTTCTCCGATATAAAGAATTTTAAAGTAATTTCTGTCAGTTTTCTGGTTTGGATAGATTGTCTGCTCTGTGTACCCATCTATAAGTCTTCCTTAGGCCCCATTCACACAGGCTTAGAGATGAGTTGGCGACCCGCTGGCAACCAAGTTTGCTAGGGAAAAATATGTATTTCTCGACTGGTTGACGAGTGGTTGCTGGAGGTTGCTGGGTGAAATTGGTCGCAAAGAGGTATGTGGTGCTGTACCGAAAACCTCCTTGCAATTGCTAAACTGTGAAAAAGTGCAAATGTTTGCCTTCAAAGTAGAAGTTGTGCCATTTGAAGCATGTTGGTTGCAGCAGTAAGTCACAACTTTTACTGTGAAGGCGAGCATGTTGCGTTTCTGGTTTGCATCTCGCTCTTCAGTTTCTCTACCGCTTGGCAAGTAGTTCGTGAGTGTTTGCAGACAAGTTGATGTCTTCCACACAGTCTGCTAGTGACCAAAGCAATCATAAGGAGGCTTTTTTTTTTTTTTTGTGCTCATCACCCTCTTTGTGACCGATTTCACCCAGCAACAACCAGCAACCACTTGCCAAGCGGTCGGCGAATACACATTTTACAATACACAACTGGTGGTTGCCAGGCAGTCGGCGACCCGTCTCTAGGCCTGTGTGACTGAGGCCTTACTCATGTACTCCAAATAGTATGGTTGGAGGGGCAGAGGAAGGGAGGACTCCCTATTAAAAATCAAATAAGACAGACTTCTTTCATATTTTTTGTGCATTTCACACACAGGTTGAATTATCTTATATTTTTGGTATTCTACAGGGAGAAAACTCCAATGCATAACTTTAGAATATCTTTTGGTGTTTTGTTGTTTGTAATTTCAGTGTCTCTCATAGGTCTTTGGATTAAGATTTATGTTTCTCCGCTTCTTTATTCATGGATTTCTTTTTCACCTCTCAGTGAGTGTCCCCAAAGGCATAAAAGAAAAGACAACTTCTTTTTCCCCTTCTCCTCTTCAACTTCCCTTTACAAAGTTAAAGTCTAGAAAAGTTTAGTGAGTGTAGAGGGAATTGCACAGTACAAACGGACCCCACTCGGATCCAGTTGGTACTGAAGCGTTGGTTCTCATAGCATCAGTAGCAGTGATGTATTTTGGGAGGCACAGGATCCAAACCTCTCTGCTGTAGAAGTCAGGCAATCTGTTTTTTTTATGACAACACTGACTTTTGTCAACTTGGGGTGTGTTAATGGTAGAGGGTCAGTTAGTGATAAGGGTTGGGTTAATTCCTGTCACTAATGAAGACTGATTGGACCGGGAATGCCTCGGGGTCGACAGCAGGTGGATTTTTACATGAAGCTCTGCGTTCATTCATGGCAGCAGGTGGATGTGAGAAACCTGGAAACGGTCTGTTTTCATTCCCTCAGGACTTCTCAGTGTAGTGTTACTGACAGGTGTGTTTTGTCCTCTGTAAATCATGTTACAGAGGACATCGGTTACTGGCTTATTGTTGGTGGTTGTCCCTTCATGCAGTTTGAAATATAATTAAATGAATGTGAAATACCACAAATCAGTCACTGACATTGAGTCCATTTCTTTAGAGAGGCAGAACTAATGTACCTTGAACCTGAGCACATTGAAACAACGCTCACAGGAAAGTTTGGACTCAGTTTTAAAAGAATGGTTTGGCACATTATTTGGTAAGAGTTACCACTCGCATGTCCACAACCAGTTATGTTTCACCAGCTTAGCATAAAGACTGGAAACAAGGAGAAACAGCTAGTCTGGCTTTGTCTGAGCAAAAAGTCCACCGGAAGCTCATTTATCAACACGTTTTTTTTATTTAACTCTTATGAAAAATTAAGCATATTAAGTCGAGTCTATATACACCAATCAGGCATAACATTATGACCACTGACAGGTCAAGTGAATAACACTGATTATCTCTTCATCATGGCACCTGTTAGTGGGTGGGATATGAGCAAGTTTGACAAGGGCCAAATTGTGATGACTAGACGACTGGATCAGAGCATCTCCAAAACTGCATCTCTTGTGGGGTGTTCCCGGTCTGCAGTGGTCAGTATCTATCAAAAGTGGTCCAAGGAACAGTGGTGAACCGGCGACAGGGTCATGGGTGGCCAAGGCTCACTGATGCACGTGGGGAGCGAAGGCTGGCCCGTGTGGTCCGATCCAACAGACAAGCTACTGTAGCTCAAACTGCAGAAGAAGTTAATGCTGGTTCTGATAGAAAGGTGTCAGAATACACAGTGCATCACAGCTTGTTGCATATGGTCAGCAAAAGGGGGACCAACACAATATTAGGCAGGTGGTCATGATGTTACGCCTGATCGGTGTACAAGGTTCAGTTACTTGGCTTCATATTCAAAAGGATGGTTTTAGATTTTGGGGAAATTATTTTTTGCTTCCTTTGCCTCAAGTTAGATGTGACGATTCCTTTTTCATATCGATCCAGCAGACATGAGGTTAGTGCCAGGAGAAGATGGCTCATCCTGTGGGGGGCTACCTTTGCTTTGTTCTTAGGTCAAAAAAAGATCTTTGAGAACCTCTGAAGCTTCCTTTTCGATGTCAGTTTAAGTCTCATTTGTGTAGCCCATTAAAAAAAAACACTATGTGACACTATGGCTTTGTACAGATTAAATAAACAAGCTATAAAGTGTTAATTAGTGAGTTAAGAGATGTTTGTTGTCTTTATGGTGTTTCCAAGTCTTTGTGGCTAACAAAAGTTAACCCTTTCCAGTAATAATCTCTTGTATGATGTGAAATCAGTAATTCTTGTTAATAATTGTGACGTATTATTGGAACCATTCTGGTTATTCATTGTACACTATGTCAGTATTGTATTACAGAGACCTGACCCTGAATTCGCCGTTAATGACTTTGTTGATCTTTCTTTTTTATTGTACAGACATACCTGTCACTCATTTGCCTTCACACTGGGATACACAGTGTATCCCATAGACTTGATTATAAATGCTGACCTGTAGTCAGAGCTCACTGTTAAACCGTGAAGGAACTGTGAACCATGGCTCTGATCTTTAAGTACTCACTGTGATTCATATACATTAAAAGCTTCATTTCTGGTGCTCCACAGTCTAGACGCATGATTCATTTACTATGAAATTTGATCATTTTGCAGTCTCTGAATTATTAGTCAAGCAACGATGCTTAGCTGGAGCTTTGTAATTAACAAGCACGCAGGCTATTGATCTTCTCATCTAATTCTCTGCAAGAAAGAAAACAAGTGCTCCTTTTAAAGCAGCTGATATGACAGGGAACACTGTAAACAGATTTTAAAGCAGCGCACTTAGCAGCAGAAAATGTAAGTTCTTTTGCTGTGAGTAGCCCCATCTCCTCACCGCACACTGAGATGACTCGGTGTGAGGTCAGATGTTCTCACCGTCTTATGAATTAAAGATGACTGATGGTGTGGTCCAGCTCTGAGGACAGGGCACCTGAACATGCAGGCTGATGTCGGCAACATGAGGCTATTAGTGACGTCTGCTTTATTAATTAGTAATAACCTCGGAGTATCATGTTGACGAGGCTGCAAATGGGAGATTACCACCAAGATGTTACGATTGTGTAAGATGCAATGTGTCGATTCTGGAAATCACCAGAAAGTGGGCGCATGGACACTTACCGATAACACATACTTATTATTACACCAATTTTCTGATACTGAATCACATCATTTCCCCTGAAACCAACTTCCGTTCTTCAAGGTGCTG
>VUQI01015747.1:4771-17063 GCA_015106735.1 Paratilapia polleni
TAATTATTACCCCCCCCCCCCCCCCCCCCCCCCCCCAACCCCACCCCAAATCAGTAAGAGTGTCATATTTTACAAACCCTCATATAGCCTGTCTGTGTCTTTCACACATGCACACACTTAACACACAGTAATATTAGAAAATATAGAAATGTTCCAGTTTACACTTCTCCACTTCCTACAGTTTCCCCAGCCCATCCCAGTCCTGTGCTGTGTCTTGCTGTGCCAGGTTTGGGGTTGTGGCCCTTTGTGTCTTTTAGAGCAGCTAGTGATCTGTAAACTGACAAATGAACTGTGAAGGCTTGGAGGCTTGTGATTTGGCGCTATATAAATAAAATTGAATTGAATTGAACTGATTTGAATTGAATTGAAATTGAAGCTGCATTTTCTGCCTCAGAGGGGGCAGATTTCTCTGAAAGGTCTATGTCTGCATCATACCATCTCTGCTGTGTTTATACCCAGTCATTTACTGTACATATGAGTTTCCATGTTTAGGTGTCCAGTGACTAATGAGCATATGGTGTCATGTATATCGAACACAAATGAGAGAGAATAGCCAGCTGCCAGCTTAGACAGTGATATAAGCTGTGAAGATGTAAAGATAGTAATAATATAAATGCTTTTCTCATGACAAGTCTCCTACTATTCTCTCTTGTATTTTTGCTGTTGTAATTGTAGTCACATAATTCCTGATCAAAAACATTTTCTGAATTTGGATAATTATTTAATCAAAGTTCTTTATTTGGCATAACTCATGTTTAGCAGGTATATTATTTTCCATCTTCACTTCAGTTAGGCATGTTAGCACCTAATACTTGCTAATGAGCACAAATCAAAAAGTAGAGCTTAGGTTGATGGGAATGCAGGTGGTTTATCATTAAATGCCTCCATAATTAAAGTGTTGGATGAAAGAAAATTTCAACCTGATAATGGCGTTAGATAAAAAGACAGGATCACCAAACCGATTAATACGCACTTTGAGTGGGATATTAAATTTCCATTCATCCAGCATTTGTGTATAATTAGCAAACCAGGACGTCAGTGACATAGGTGCTTGTCTTGTTCACGATCCATCATAATTCATAGGTTATTACCCATAAAATGTGACCTTGACCTTGACCTTAAGCACAATTTGGGTGAAGATCCATTAGTTGATCATTGTGTTCAAGTTTGATTAAAATCTGACCAATACTGTATGAAGAGTAGCGATTCTTGTGAATTGTGGATGGTCAGATGAGCTAAAAATTAGCAGCATCATTAGGAGTCACTTTCTGAAATCCAGGAATATCTGTAGAAATATTTATCCACCCAGTTATTGTTAAACTATTTCAGTTCAACAATGCTGCATACTCCAGCACCATTCTCCTCAGGAACAGTCTCATCTTTGTGTGAAGACACCGTGCAGGTACACACACACACACACACACACACACACACACACACACACGTGCACACGCACACACAGCAACTTGTGTGTGTGTGTGTACGCGCGCACATGCCTCAGTGCATGTATATGATAACAGACAAAGATATTAGAGTGGGGAGGCATGCTCTGCATAATGTGTATACATCCACTGTGTGTGTGTGTGTGTGTGTGTGTGTGTGTGTGTGTGTGTGTGTTTAAATGCACATGAACAATAGCAACTATGCGGCTGCAGCAGTGGTGGTAATTGATGAATGGGACAAAGAAGAGTGGATCCTGGGGGAATATTCCACACCACTATAATCAAAGCCTTGATAGTGTCCCTGCCTTTGACTAATGGTCCCAAAAAGAAGCCTCTTACAGCCTGCCCATAATTCCCTTACCACTGTGTGACGCAGACCTCCAGAGAGAGGCCAGAAAGCAGGGTGGCCTTGCAGTCTCTTAAATACAGGTAAGATAAGTACGTCAGCAGTATTAATTCCATCAATGAAAACTACAAAAAAGAAAATTAACGGCTGACCTGTTTTTAATGGTGAAGACAAAAATAAAGCTGAAAACAACTCATCTTGAACCATGAGAACTATGATGAAATGTATTACAACCTTTCATCAAATAAAGAAAAATAATGTGATGAACTGAGAGATAAATGAATAAGTAATAAAAGCTAAAGCAGATTTACAGAGTAAATTCACAGAGAATTGCACAAAAAGCTGCATCAAAACAGCTGAGACAAACGACAAAATCATGCAGGAAACACATCAGTATAAAGAAATAGCATTAAGTCATCTGCTAAGGATGTCAGAAATTACAGCATTGTTTGAGTGCAGTGTCCCAAAAAGCCAACAGCATGTAGCTTGACGTTGATGACGCTGTGCGTAGGTCGAATGCTGATTGGTTGAAAAGTGGGCCAGAACAGAAAAGGGAGCAACAGTGGAGTTCAGCATGAATGGGAGAAGTGTGAAAAAACATCAAGGATTAAAAAACAAAGCATGAAAAGCACACAGTAACTGCAGTGGACACTTTTCATTGTTTCAGCTCTCGGTTTCACTTCAGCTCTTTGTACATTGTGACTTTGCTCTTCTCCACGGCAGGCTGAAGGGCCAACAACAGCACAAGTCACCCAAGATACATTGTTTGTGACACTGCCCCCTGGTGATGGTAAATGGCTACAACATGTAAATGCTGGTCTGCAAAGCTGTCAGTAGGGTCACAAAAACATGAAAAAAACATAAAGTAGTAGGGGTCACTGATCCCCTCCCCCCAAGTCTCCTGTCCATGTGGTTGGAGAACTAATTAGCATTGCGGCTAATGGTATTCCATTGCAGAATGGTCTCTAGTTCTTGTTGAAATAAAAATAAAATGAAACAATATCTGACCAAAATGAATAATTTGTGTCAAAAGAGAAACTCAAATCAGTTGCCAAAATTAATAGTTAACATGGAATCGCCACAACACTAATAACCACATAAAGATACATGACATGTGGAGTCACAAATACATAAAAATGTCAAATGGCATGGCAGTAAAAGGAAGGGGCCACCAATCCCTTGGCCCCCTCATTTCGGGTGCTCTTTAATCAGGACATCACACCCACCTTCAGACTCAACCTTCATATAGTCATCTACACACCTGTACAGTAGGCATGTAGGACCACATTTTGCAATGACACACACACACAGGGCAGACTCAAACGGGTGAAAATGATGCCAGCCACAAACAATAACAACTCAAGTAAAATTGATAGCCTGCAATCGCAATTGTTTGTGGGTAAAATAAAAGTCCATTTCTGTTCCTAAAGGTACAATATATACAAATGTACCACAGGGCTAATTATAGGACCTCAAGATAATTATGTGTATGTTTTCAAGGGATAAAAAGCAAACAATAAAGCAAACAATAAAAAGCACATATTTGCACAGTTTCTTCTAGATCTTAAGGTGCAATATCAGGAGACAGTCTGTGCCACATACAAAAGGTATTTACTCTTAGGTCTTAATGTTTTACTGTTACCTTATTTATTTAAGTTAAATGAAAAGCCTTTAATACAGAATCAAGTGGTGGAGAGGTTAGCAGCTAACTCAGAGTGTGTACTGGTCCCAGTTTCTCCTGAGCAACGATTTGCACCTTTTTCTTCACTATAAATGCAAACAATGCAAACTTATCCATGTATGGCTAAGAACAGAGTAAAGGTTTAGCTTTTAACAGGCCACCTTGACTGAGACTCCTGTATTGATTAATGACTCTCAGTCAGTGTTGTTTAGAGTTGTTCCAGTGTTAATAAAACCAATGTTACTGTGTGGTGCATGGGCTACAGAAATGCAACAAAAGCTTAGATCTCTGCCTCCAAACACATAATATAAATACTGTGTACAAGTACTCTAGACTTCTCAAAAAATTTAGGCCATTCAAAGTGAAATTTTACTTCTCAAATTAAGGTTGTAAATATGGTGCATTTAAGTTAAAATTAAGCAGAGCTCTTTAACTCTGACATAATAGATTACGTCCACGTGATTTATCCTCCTCAAGTACTCAAAATAAACAAATCAGTATTATATTGTCTTTTCAAGCCCAGTGCCACAATACAAACATAAGCCTTAACACGGCAGCTTTCTTACATTTTTCTCTTAAATGTCACAGCGGTGCAGTCCAGAAAATAAAATCCAACACACAAGCATGCTCACGCCATTATAAATGTATGGCATTACTCTGCACACTGCGTGCTTGTGTGGCCTTTTGCAGGTGTCCTCAGAGACGTGGCATTGACAAACCTACAAACAGTAATTGGGCCATTATGACTCCCTGCAATGGTATTGATTCCACTGTTTTAGGTGCAGGCGGGTAATGGGCGTCTAGACACGAAGGTTCATATTGCAGGCAGTAGGGCTCGTGCAGTATTAGATACAGTAATCTTTATGTTGTTCATGACTCAGGTGCGTCGTTTTCTGCAGCTCTGCTTATTGGAAATGATGTAACTCAGCAGCACATTTAAGCACTGATTGCACAGTATTTCACTGTGTTCAGGGAACGTGTTTTTGTGCTGTGACCTGATATTTCAGCATTGAGAGGTGCCTGGGATAAATTTGTTTAGCTGCATGCAAAAGCTGGCTTGCCTAATTGTGAATTGCAGCATGTGGCAAAATGTGGACACCACTGTGCTAGTGAAACACTCATTAGGCCTTAAATGGCTGGTTAGTACTCATAAGGTAAGTCAAGAATTGTCATTAGGTGTTGTCAGCTGATGACAGTTCAAAGTTGAATCAATTCTCTGACACAGTAGCACATTTTAGCTTTTTAGTAATCTTCAACAACCACAGGCTTCTCTAAGAAACTGGCAGAAGACCTTATATGTAGACTGAAGCCTACAAAGTAGAAAAAGGCTTAAAAAATGTACTAAAGTGATTTTAACTTCCAATTTCCAGTTTTCACTGTCTGAACTGTTAGAGAATTAAATGGAACTGTAAAAGGACAACAGTGAAAGTCAATACAACATCTGGAAAATCAAAACAAGCTGTTCTACTATGCAGCACAACCTACAAACGGGGTCTTAGAGGGTCATCAGTAGGAATCCTTACAAAGGTCAGCATCTGAAGCCTGCAAAATAACACCTGGATAAGCCAGGGTGGACAGAGAGCATTCATACTGTGATTCTAATGAGAACATTTGTTGCTGCTCTATCTCACCATCTTCAGAGGTCTGCAGCCTGGGTGTCATTCTGGACTTCACCCTCTCCTTATCATATACAATATATGAACAAAAGTACTGGGCCACCTACACATTACACCTACAGGAGCTGCTTGACCATGGAAATCCATGCCATGAAGCTCCCAGTACACAGTTTTGTGCTGATGCTAATGCCAAAGGAAGTTTGGATCTCTGCGGTTATTGAGCCAGCAAAGCACTGGCGACACTATGCGCCTCAGCACTAGGTGACCCTGCTCTGTAATTTTATGTGGTCTGCCACTTTATGACTGAGTTGCTGTGGTTCCTGAACGCTTCCAATAATAACACTTACAGTTGATTGTGAAATATCTAGGAGGAAAGAAATGTCACAAACTGACTTGTTGCAACGGTGGCATCCTATTACATTACTACGCTCAAATTCAGTGAGCTCTTTAAAATGACTAATTTTTTCACAAATATTTGTAAAGCCAGACTGCATGGCTAGGTGCTTCATTTTATACACCTTTGGCAGTGGGACTGAAAACACCTCAATTCAAAGATTAAGAGGTGTGGCCCAATGCTTTTGTCTCCAGTGCCGCTGCCCCCACTCTCTGGAACAGGCTCCCCTCAAAGATCTGCATGGCCCATCGCTGGACATTTTCAAAAAGCAGTTAAAATGTCACTGAGGCCTTTTACTTTTGCCTTTTTGTGTTAAGCAATCTTGGATTCCTTGAAAAGTGCTATATAAATTCAAGTTATTATTGTAATTATGTTTATTAACTGTTAAAGTTTTGGGGCAGTCTTTAGAAAAATGGGACACAATGCACAGATTGAGGAAAATATGATTTCCACTTAATATCAGCAAATTCTGTATGCAAATGTCATTTAGTCATATATACCGTAACAATGGTAATGCTCATATTAAATATGGCCAAAGTTTCAAATAATGAGGCCAGTGTATGTTCGTAATTTGTAGTTCTGCATTAAATTCTTGCCATAGTGAGCAGCGTCACTATTTGCATTTATACTTGTGCACTGGTGTGTGGGCAGTTCATGTTGGACTTGGAGCACATCAACCTTGTACAACAGTTACTCTTACTGAAAAACAGGAAGGAGCAAAGACTTCAGAACTGATTGAGTTTATACTTATACTGTCAGAGCAATGAAAACAAGAAAATGGCATGACTACATTGGCAGAATACTGGTTGTTGTATTAAAATAATGTGCAAACTAGATACAACTACAGCACATTAAATTTGGTTTCACTTAGCTAATCAATAGTTTGTTTACAGCACATATTACTACCAAACAAACATATCATAGTTGTTGAGGTCTGCAACACTGCAACATGTAGTTACAGTTGTGTTCAGAAGTTTACATACACTCATCATGGGCATGAATGTCATGGTAATTTGGGGCTTTTAATGACTGATAATGTCCCTTATCAAGTTGCACCTCGACCAGACGCTTTTGGTAGCCATCAACAAGCTTCTGGAATAAATCTGTCTGGATATTTGACCAATCTTCTTGGCAGAATTGCTAGAGTTCATTTAAATTGGTTAGTCTTCTGTCATGGACCCAGTCTTTAAGAATAGTCCACAAATTTTCAGTAGGTTGAGGTCGGGGCTTTGGGAAAGCCATTCCAGAAGCTTTATGGAACCATTCTAAACTGCAGATTCCAAGATCATCAGTTCCAACAATTGTATGTAAGTACAAGTTATTCAGATGTGTCACCACTTTGCCAAGGTCTGAAAGAAGAGCCAAACTGTCACCCTCAGATGAACGTAAATTGGTTAGGATGTTCAGGAACTGCCCAGGAACCACCAAGGCTCAAGCCTGCCATGAACTGGAAACAGCGAGTTTTACATCACCATGGACTGAGAAGGTGCCAATCCAGAAAGAAGCCCCTGCTCCAGAATTGACACCTTCAAGTTCGACTGACATTTACAGCTGCCCACATGAACAAGCCAAATACCTTCTTCTATGGTCAGACGAGACAAAGATTGAGCTATTTGGCCACAATGACAAGAGGTCTGTTTGGAGAAGTAAAGGTGAGGCTTTCAAACCTAAGAACACTGTACCAGCTATCAAGCATGGTGGTGGTAGCATCATGCTCTGGGGCTGTTTTGCTGCCAGTGGTACTGGTACATTGCACAAAGTAGATGGAATAATGAAGGGAGGCTACCTCCAAATTCTTCAACTTCACCTCAAATCAACAGATAGACGGTTGAAACTTGGACACAGTTGGGTGTTCCAATACGACAATGATCCAAAAGACATCAAAACTGGTTTTGGAATGGATAAAGCAGGCTAACATTAAGCTTCTGGAATGGCCTTCCCAAAGCCCTGACCTCAACCCTAGTGAAAATTTGTGGACTATGCTTAAAAGCTGGGTCCATGGCAGGGAACCAACCAATTTAAATTAACTCTAGCAATTCTGCCAAGAAGAAAAAAAACAGCCAGAATTATGCCAGAAACTTGTTGATGGCTACCAAAAGCGTCTAGTAGAGGTGAAACTTGCTAAGGGACATTTAACCAAATAGTAGTAGGGGTGTTGTCACGGGTCACTGAGGCCGAGCCAAAATGGTGGACTCAAACGCAGACTCAATGGAAACAGAGTTCACAGTTTCAAAGCTTTTATTTTTCACTAAACAGTTACTTGAATGGTTTATTTAACTGGGGAGACTGGAGCTGACAGTTCTGTCCATGGAGGAAGGGGTCTCTAGGGGAGAGGAGAAAGGTGTTAATCCACTTATTCCTGTGAGGAATGATCCACAGTGAATTTCCAAAGATGACAGAGTGAGGATTACCATTCACGAGACAGTCCTTCTTAGGGGGGAGCTGCTGGTTTGTGTCCTTACAGAGGAGAGGTTCCTAGGAGGACAGGCAGGCAGGTAGGTTGCTAAGGTAAGTGTTCCAGTAGGAGTTCTCAGAAGGAGAGGACTGGCTCAATGGAAGGGGGTAAGTTGTGAAGGTAAGTAGTTCACTCTTCAGCCAGGGGAGGTGACGCTGGAAACAGGGAGACAAAGGCATTAACACAGAGGAGCAAAAGGTTCATAAGAACAACATGTGAAGACTACATACCACTCAGAGAAAGCAGACTATCTGGCAGAGTCTGGATGCTTGAGCTGGTCCTTAAGTATTGATGGTTGATTGAGGCTGATGAGAAACAGGTGGCCCTGGCTGAAGAGCTGGAACCAAGACTCCGCCCTGGAGGGTAAAGAAAACAACCTGGACTCCGAAGAGATTACAAAATCCAACCACAACAAACCAGCGCAGAACCATGACCGGTGTATGTATACTTTGGACCTTGTGTAAATTAAAGAAAATCCAAAATAAACTCAAATTTGTGCACCCAATTCTTGTTTTTTAAAGTCATTAAAGATCTATGCTGTGCAACCATCCCACCCTGGAAAAAGAACAGTTCAAAGAAATCATTAAAAGCCCAAGATTACCATAACATTCATGCCCATGATGAGTGTATGTAAACTTCTGAACACAACTGCACACATACACACACCAGGCTATGGCATAGGTTTAACGCAGTACTATAAATCAACCCTAAAGGGACGTGACACAGGAAGCAATTTGCAGCAATGTGGTGACCAGAGACCATAGAAAGTCAGTGACATCCAGTGACTTCAAGTGACGACACACAAAATAACCACTGGTGACACAAAGTGGACAGTTCCCAAGATAAACTTTTCTCAACTATGGGGCGAGTGACTGAAGCAATGAGAGCCGTTAAATGCCGTTAATTAACATGTGGCCAGGTTGTAAATACGTTAGAGGGTTACCTAGACAACCGAAGAAACCTGCAATGGCTATACATGAGTCACTTCTTGTGTGGACGCCTTTTAAGAGGGAGAGGAAAGGGAGGAAAAACACCTTGTTTCAGACAGTGGATGAACTGAGGGACTGCAACAAGAACCAGTATAAGATCAATAAGTATCATTTTGAGCACTGAATCATGCAAAGCTCCTCTACTACTAGAGTCAGTGAGTAAAAATATAGAGCAGGAAATGAGCAAAATAGGCCCTCTTTAAGAAACTGAAACTCAATAAAGGTTGGCTTCTTCAACAGGACGATGATCTAAAGCACAATTCACAAAGAACTACTTTAAATAACAAGCTGAATCTTTGGGAGTGGCCCATCACAAAAGTGTGGGGGAAAATCTTTAAGCCCTTCACAGAACTATGGTTAATGGCTTAAACCGAAGAAAACACTCATACACTTACAAATTATTTATTTGTCTCCTTGAAATATAGGACAGTGAATACACAATATTTTTGATTATGGACATGGTGCACCCACTTTAAATAAAAATAAAATGTGGGACAGTGGGGGGTGAGAAGATGTTTTATTGGTTGCAAACAACTGGTTAATAAGAAACTTGATTACTATGTAAACAAATGCCTTCATCCACACATCAAAAGGTGCTGCAGAAACCATGGGTTCTTCACTGGCTCCAGAAAGCTTGACCCACCCAGATTTTTGTAGATGCCACCAAAACTATTTGATTTTTTTTTAATACACAAAATAAGAAAAAATAAGTAAGGACAGGTTTTTTATGTCTGTATTTGTGAGGTTTTGCAGTTTACTTCATTTTGCTTTTGAAAATCAACTAAATATGCAGTTTGTACAGGGGTGTCCAAATTAATGCATACAACAGTTGACTGAGAAGCACTCCATATGGAAAGGAAAGGAGAAAACATGACAATGGAGTCATCTTTTCCCTAGTCCAATTATCACCAGAGTTAAAACTAATCCCAGTGGCTACAAGAGCTGAATGACTACAATCTGTTCCAGGTTGCTTCCCAACTTTGAAAATCCTGTCACCTGGAGAGCAGAAAGCAGGCGAGTGGGATCTCATCAAAGCCTTGCTGCTGATCAAAATCAAATATTACTGAGGCTTGGTTTCCATGGCAATGTTGCGCTGCCCCCTCCATGACATCTGGGGGTTTTAGCTGTGAAGAAGGCACCCGCCCTCCCTTCGTTGTCTGTCTGCCTTCTTGGTCCAAACGTGAGCAGAATAGATGAGTAAGCAGCATCTTGACCACCTTTTCACCTTGTGTGTATCTGCAGAGTTATGTGCACACCTCTCCCATGGGCTGCACAGGGACAGGATGTTGCCTTGTGTGGCAAACACACTCCTGTACTGCACAAAAGCGTCAGTCCACAGAGAAATGCTGAGGCCATCGATTGCTTTCTCCACTGGGGCACAAATGTGCAACCCGTGAGCCCACAAAATGTCAATGGATATGAATTGTGTAAAGAACTCTTGATCCCCTAATTCAATATCATAAAGCTTCACAAAAGGTTGCACTGTATTGTAAAACACCAATATCTTGCGAGTATCTTTTGAAGATTGCCAGGATTTATTTGTGATTTCCTACACAGCTGCATCTCAAAGATACAAGTACATACAGATATGTGCTACAAATAAACATAAACGTGCATCAAATACAGAAACACAAATACGAAAACCATGCTACAAATGCAAAAAAATGCAAGCCACCTGCAAGCCACTGAGAGACCCACTTCCACCTAGGTCCTCCTTTTCATGCTGTGTCTGACTTAATCAAAGTCATATCTGATGTCACTGATGCCTGCTGTGTTCTGTGCTCGGGTTTTGCTGCTGCTTTCCCAGGAGGTCCCAAAACAGAACCAAATATAAATTACTTCAGATCAAAATTAAAGGCAACGTCCTGAATGAATCACAGGAGCACGCAACAAATATAGAGACAAAAAGAAATATACAAAAAGAAATCTAAAAAAGACAATATAGACAAGACATATAAAAATACAAAACCTACGTACAAAATGGGGCTACAAAAATCTATGTACAATGTACAGATTATGTAGACTAATTTTTGGTATGTGAGATGACAATTTTGAAGTGAAATTTACAGCTGAGATTTCAAACAGCACTAAAAATGGCTGACTCATATATAGTGAATGAATATTACAATTCAGTTTCCACCAGGTTTTGCTGTCCCTTGGAAATCTCATTAGTTGTGTAATGTAGTTCCGTCTTCTTCTGTGCAAACAGCTACATTTCTGTATCTGCTTGTGTATTTGCTGTGTGTGTGTTTTTGTTTTTGCACTGTGTTAAGGTTTCAGGGCCACCGTACAGAATACCCTGTGAAACCAATGCCTTCCCTCTTCAATGCGATGACGACCGTTTCCAACACCACACTCTACTGCCTTCCCACCTTCTGCCTGCAATATTCATCTGGGAGAGTGCTGCCATGATGAAACACACATTATAATGCCTACAAGAACACTGCCCCGGGCTCTTTTAGCAGCATCAGTCACCTACCATCAAGTCAAAGCTGCTTCTAATGGGTGAAAGTAGGAATCAGACTGCACAAAGACAAAACTACGGGAACAGAGTAAGGTGAGCATTAAGAGGTAGAAACTCAGCTATGAGTGAACATGTAGGCTTTGGTTCAGTGTGCTGATGATCCAGTTTTGACGCTCAGTTCTCTGGTCCTTTGTTCAGTCTGTCGCAGATGTTTCTGAACGTGTGTGGGGGAGGGAGAGCGTGTGATGATTTTCACCGTGGTCTACTGATCTCCTCGCTACATTAGGCCAGGTCATTCGTGACTGCTGCCAAGGCTGCTGGCAGAAAATGAATGTGTGTAGAAAACAGGGAGACACATGCATACATATATGTATAAATAGCAAACCTGGAAAATGACCCCAGCTTTTGGAAGAATTGCTGAGTAACAAAGGATTTTTTTTCTGCTTGTCAAGTATTCAGCAGTGTTTTGTGTGCATGTGTATTCAACTGACAGCATTCTCAATGCCACCAACATGTCATTGTTGAGTTTCCATATTTTCCAGCTTCACACTTGTAAATAATCTCCGCAGCGAGAGTACTGACAGGGACTAGAAAGAGAGACCATATTTTTCCCATATTAGCTTCTCTTCATTGGCTACCAGTTAAATCCAGAATTGACTTTAAAACCCTTCTCCTCACATACAAAGTCTTGAAAAATCAGGCCCCATCATATCTTAAAGACCTCATAGTACCATACTATCCCAATAGAGCACTTGGCTCTCAGACTGCAGGCTTACTTGGGGTTCCTAGGGTATTTAAAAGTAGAATGAGAGGCAGAGCCTTCAGCTTTCAGGCCCCTCTCCTATGGAACCAGCTCCCAGTTTGGATTCAGGAAACAGACACCCTCTCTACTTTTAAGATTAGGC